>PVLA01005799.1:0-130700 GCA_004027455.1 Hydrochoerus hydrochaeris | reverse complement strand
ACTTGGCCACTTGCGCAAGCAGTTGAGGAAATGTACATTGAATGCCAGAGCATCAGCCTTTATAGCAGCTGCATTGCCAGCAAAGCCTTCCAAGCAATGTAGTTCGGGAGGGGCTGACCTTTCACCCTCAGCTCCAGGGCGGGCAGAGGAACAGGCTGTAGTAGTGAAGTGTGGAGTCTCCAGCAAGTGGGAAGCAAGGAAAGGTGACCACAAAGTCAAGTTCACCTCTGGGTCAGCTGTACCTGCTCTGGGCCGGTTCATAGACTTCAGATAATAGCTGCCCTTTCCTTGCTTTTAAAAAAACATTTTAGTAGCATGTGTTTGCAGTGTATAATGATTACATTCATCATGGGGGCTTGGATAACAAACACATCTTAATTCCTTTATCCCCCTCACATTCCATTCATCTTCCTCCATCTTTTGCCTCCTATCCCATTTGCAAAAGATCTACCTCTCTGTTTGCTATTGTCTGTCTTTTGTTTTGCTCTAAATTATTTATACTTCGGGTTTCTCATAGAAGAGAACCCACGCGGGTTTTAAGCTTGTGTGTTTGATTTTTTAGTATTTCACTACACAGTATGGTTTTAGGGTGCACCCACTTTCCTGCAAATGGCCTAACTTTATCCTTCCTCGTGGAAGAATAGTACTTCCTGCAGTATAAACACCCTGTTTCCTGGATCTACTCATCTGCTGATGGGCGTCTAGGCTGCTCCCGAGGTTGAGCTCTCAGTCCTTGCCTTGCTTCCGATGCTCTCCGATATTTCTGTCCCTCGGAATTAAAAGGCAGTTGACTCATACACAATCTACAGGTCATGTACCCGAGAATCTAAATGAGAGGTCACGTGAGGATACACCCAGCTTTCTTTACTGTCCAGTTTGTGGATGTGACAGAGGGAGTTCATCGAGGCCGGATGGCCCCCTTCCGAGTTTCAGCTGACTGCCACTGGGGTTCTCTGTACTCACTGGAACTGCTGTGTGGTAGGAGCCCTGTGCCTGGGGTGCTTCCCTTTGCCTCTCCAGCTGAAGAATCCCCGAGTTCTATGTCTCTCATCTCAACCTCTCCTCATCCTCTCTCTTTCTTGTTACAATTTCTCCATCTTTATCTTTATATGGGTAATAATCAGATGTCTGCTGCTCTAAATTATCTTTTCTGAAGAAGGGACTATGCCAAGCACAGTGGTCTTCTGTGTTTTCCATGAGGAGAAGGCTAAGGACCCGGGGCGGGGAACATGGAGGTGGGAACTTGGGTGTAAAAGTAAAGTATGGGGGTTGTTTGGGAGAAGGATAAGATAGATGGCTGGCACCCTGCAAACACATCCTAGACAGCAGTAATATGTGTGCGTGGAGGAAAACTGGAGATATAGACCAGAATCACACTAGTAAGGTTTAACTCCCCATTATTAAATTGCAACAGGTGAAGTAAAGATAAATAACCAAAGACGCAGCCAGGGAGGGAGATATGACCTTCTAGGTTATGCCCCCAGTGACCCACCTCTTCCAACTCGGCCCCATCTCCTGTCATAGAATTTAGCTGTAACACCCCGTGATTCAATTACCTTTCAAAAACCCTGCCTATGAGTGCAGGAGGCCCTTGGGGGCCTTGAGGCCCAAACAGCGGCCCTCAGAACATTGCATGGCCTTCCCACATCTCTTTCTTCTGCCACAATACAGCGGCATGTCCCGGACAGGCTTCTCACACATTCAGACCACATCCTGGAGTGAACAAGACACAGAGAGCAGAGCTGTCACCCATACACAATGATCAAGAAATAAATCTTTAGTGTGACAAGCTGCTGGTATCTGGTAACCCCAGAGTTGAAATGAGGTTATTTTAAGTTGTAGAACTTCAAGTTTTAGCAAGTGTGGGAAAAAGTCTTAGAACTTCCCTTATCTGACTAAAAGTAGCCACTTCTGGGAAATATGGCTGCCTTAAACTCTTCAGGATGGGCCCACTTCTGGAAGGGGGAACATAAATGCACCCACCCCAGACCCTCTCTTTGGGGAATCTTTAGGGCTCTGAGGAGAACCTAATTCCATTTTTACCTGAAGAAAAAAATGTTATCACAGTCTTTGTTTTTTAAGGTGATCCTGGTGACCAAAATGGGCTTGTGCATTGGTAAGCAACTGACACACAGAGAGGCAGGCTAGAGTATCTGTTCATGTCAGCGCTGTTCACTTGCCCAGAGGAGCAAGGGTCTAGGAGACCCTTGGTCAAATACCCTTTATAAGCTTACAAATTAAATATGCTTGACCTTTTTTCCTTGAACAAACTGTGTTATCTATCAGTGTTAAGTCACATCAGCATAGGTTCTTTTCAAAATACTAATTATACACATTGCAGTCAGCAAAGACATGGGTTATTCATCAAATCACCGTGAGAAGTTTCTTGGTTTAAAAGTCATTCTTTCTAGTTTTATTGTTTCTATAAAAAAAAAAAAAAAGAATGCACAAGGAAGTGCCCATTGGTTGTGGGTGAGGTCCCTGTTTAGAATTACAACTTCAGGCCTTGTGATGTGCAAGCACTGCCAGGAATGCCATCAAAGGGCCCCGAGTCCTTCCTGTTTCTGAAGCTGGCACTGTGCCTTCCCTACTGAATGTGGCTGTGGGTCACAGGCAGCCCAGTTGTCACTGCCCCTAGATCACATAAGCAGCGTCCCTGAAATGCTCAGACAGTTGGAAAAGGCACTATAAATCAAGGCCCTCAAAATTCTAGGGATGTTTAGTTGAACCAATCATAGGACAGGTGACAAAAGGCAGAAGACACTACCTGCTATGGTAGTGTTTGTGTCCTCCCAACATTTGTGCTGTAGCCTGTCTTGGCCACTTTCAGGCTGTGGAGACATAGTACCTGCCACCCACAGCTTACAGGGGGAGAGGTATTGTTGGCTCACTTCTTAGTGCATCATCAGCTGGCTCCCAGGTAGGACGGGATCGCAGAGGAAGGTTGCTCACAGCATGAGGGACAGGAAGCAGAGGGGGAAGAGAGGAGCTGGGGAGGAAGATGCACCCTCCCTGGTCACCTCCCAGGAACCCACCTCTTCCAATCAGATGCCGGCTCCTAGCAAGTCAGCTGTGAGTCCCAAAATCCAATCAGCTTCCAATGGCTCCATCCATGAGTGCTGGCTGTTACTGGGGACATCAAGACATAACTCATAACAAAGCCAAATCAACAATGTGATGTGTCAGGAGGTGGAGCCATTGGGAGGCATTTAGGTCATGAGGGCAGAGCCCCCACACATGGGATTGGTGCTTTATAAAAGAGGCCCTAAGAACAGCCGTATCATTTGTACCGTGAGAGGTCTGCTGCATCCCTTCAGCCACATGAGAAGCTGCCACCTCTGACCCAGGAGATGGCTGCTTGTCAGAACCTGACCTTCCAGCCTGCAGAGTCACGAGAAATACATTTCTATTGTTTATAAACCAATCCATTTATGGCTCTTTTGATAGCAGCTCAAGTGGATTATAACACTGTCATGGCGACTGGTTGCTGTCTAGGGTTGTGCAAAACTTTCATCTCATTTAGTGTTCAAAAGAATTATAGTTGGAGTAGGAGGCAGTTGATTCTTGAAGCTGGGTAATGAGAACATGAAGATTTCTTGTATTTCCTCCTAATTTACATGTAGTTGAATTTTCTGGACAGATAGAAGGGGAGAGGGGAAAGAAATTGGGGGAGAAAGAGATAGAAAGAGAGAGAGAGAGATTGATACTGACTTGGCAAGTATTTAAAAAAACAAAGTAAATTAGACATTGTGGTGCATGCCTATAATCTCAGCATTCAAGAGGCTGAGGCAGGAGGATCCCCACAAGTTCAAAACCAGCCTGGACTATATAGAATAGTGAGTTCAAAATTAGCCTGAACAGAGCTGGGTGTGGTGGCACATTCCTGTAATCCCAGCACTCGGGAGGCTGAGGCAGGTGGTTTGTTGCAAGTTCGAGACCAGCCTGGGCTACAAAGTGAGCCCAAGTTCAGCCTGAACTGCATAGTGAGACCCTGTCTCAAAAAGACAAAAAAAAAAAAAAAAAAAGAAACAAATCAGTAAATTGTTTACTTTACTGAATCTCAGTTTCTTCACCCTGATGTGGGATTAGCAATGCCTAATTTATAGAACCGTGTCTTAGTAGGGTCTCCAATGACAATATCCCCTTTCCACAAAACAAACACTATTTGTAAAGAGACTTTTCTGTGGTTAATAAAGCTATCAACAAAGTATTTGAATACTCTAGGTAGGAGTAGCAACTCAATTATGATACAGCTCTTGGGTTTGGGCAGCAATGTTGTTTTAAATACAAATATGTACTTGGCTTTTAGCTAAATGCTTTAAAGGGCTGGGATTCTCTTTAGCCCTCATGTCTCCTTTCCCTGGTTGCCTGTCTGTTCTGTCTGGATTTGTATCCCAGCCTGGCTGCCTCCAAGACCACTTCAAATGCTCAGGAACCAACTGCTTGGATGCTGAAAAGGCAGGTCCCCAAGTCCCCAAGACATCTGGGCTGGGCAGCCCATGAGTGTCCTGTGGTCCACACTGATACTGTTCCTCCAGTGACTGGAGAGGGACAGGCGTAGGCTCCCAGGATCCTCCATCTCCCTCCGCCATCAATGCGCACTAACAACCTTCTTTGGCTAGAGATGAATTCTCCCTACTGAGTTTTGGTAGGATAAAAGCTAACTTATAGGAAAAAGAACCTGGTTCTAATTTCACTTCAGAACACAAAATGTATTCCTTACCCCAGACTAACGCATATAAATTGGAGAAACACCTGATGTTGTTCTCAATTAGTGTTAGGTTTTTTCTCTCTGGGTCCCCAATGGTCTGTGTTTAAGCACTTAGGAAGTTGTACTACAATATTTAGAATATATAGTGTATTTTCTCTATTAGGCAGTGAGTCCCTCTCCCATATGACAGGTGCTCAATAAATGTTTATTTGGCTGTGGCCTCCCAAGCCGCGGCTGCCCCAGGGCAAGAACCATATCAGTGTTTACTGAGGTCTGCACCATGTTGGAATTTGGGGCACTGGGAAAACAGGCAGCCAGCATGCCACTCTGGTGTGTGGTTGTGAGCCTACCTGAGCCTACCAGTGCGGGGGCTAAGAATCAAACATCCATCTCATCCCTCCTCACCCCCCACCCCCACCCTCACCCCCTGCTAGCAAGTGAGAACCAGAGACCTGAGCATCTCTTGGGAGTTTGACTATATGCAATATAGCAAATAAGGGGGATTTTCTTCTGCTGTCTCTTTGAAGGCAAATATTTTTATCTTTGTTTTGCTCTGTTCTGATCAATGGTATTGCTCTATTCAATATTCTGTTTTTATAATTTCGGTATTTCCTTCAATATTGCTCTACCTGATTGAAGGAACAACTATTGTGAAGAAAACCAGATATACTATTGCTGTTATCCTGGTAACCTGCTATGAGGTTCTGTACCAATTTCACTGCACTGCCTCAATTGGCTTTGTCCTGTCTTGTTCAGCTATATTTTACTACCTTCAAAATAAAAAATAATAATAAATAAGAAAAAAAAATTTAAAAAGTAAATAACAACAACAAAACAGATCAGTTAGGTACTGAGCAACCTGAAACATGATATAACTAAACAGATAATGGACATAAAAAGCAAAAGGAGGAAAAGAAAGTGCTCTAGAGGATATGGCTGCATGTATGTTTAAGTGCATAGGATTGATAACCATGTTGCTAAGTTTTAGTTGGATTGGTGAACAGAACTGTTGCAGCCTCACTGTTTGAATGTCCACTTTGTATGCTTTAATTTTGTAACTTGAACAACTAGATCCAAGAAGATAATATGTTATGTATCAACTAGTGATTTCTTACTGTTTATTTTTTTTGAAATTCTGTATTGTTTCTACCCTTTTTTTGTTTTGCCTACCCCCTCTAAGTAAAATTAATATATATATATATATATATATATATATATATATATATATATATTTTGCATGTTTATTTGGGAGGAAGGATGTGAATTGTGATTGCTAATCTTCATTCTCAACTTGATTGGCTCGAGATATATCTGTAAATTAGTAAACCACTGTTCTGGGTAAGACTCAGTGTGTCATGGGAACATGACCTTGGGGACTATATGTGGTTCTTGGCTCCTTTTTCTCTGGTATTTTCCCCGTCCTCTATTTTGTAGTTACCAGAAAGTGAGCAGCTTTCTTCTACCCTGCCATTCTTCCATGAAGTTTCTGTCTTCAAGTCAGCCAATCATGAAATGAAACTTCTAAAACCACAAGCTAAAATAAACTTATTTTTCCCTTAAGTTCAGATGGTATTTTGTCCCTCAGAAGAAAAGCTGACCAATACAGAAAATCAGTACCAGGAGTGGGGTATTTTCTATTTTAGTCACTTTTTCATTGTTGGGACATTGTACTTGACATGCATAACTTGAAGAAGAAAAGGTTTATTTTGGCTCATGATTTTAGACATTTCATGTCATGATCAACCTGTTCCAAAGCAGAAACATACAAGGTGTGGAGAAGGACAACTGCTTAACACATGGCAGCCGGGAAACAGAGTGAGAGAAAGAAGCTAGGGACAAAGATACATTCTTCCAGGTCACAGCTCCAGTAAGATACCTTCAACTGGGCCCCATTTGTCAACAACACATTAAGCTATGAACTTATTAACAAATTAATCCACTGGTGAGTATAGCTCCCCTATGATCCAATCACCTTCCAAAAGCTCCACCTCTGAGCACATGAGAGTTGGGGAACATTTTAGATCTAAACCATAACAGTATGTGGATGTTGGGTCAGTAGATAAGAGAGCAGATAGAAGAATGGAGAGTCAGAATATTTTCTGACCATTTATTTCTCTGCGTGGCTACCCCTCCTGTGATTTCTGTGTGATTTTGTAACACAGCATAAGATCTGTGTTATGACCTGGTTGCTTGCCTTCCGGTCCAAATCCACACACTACAGACCTGACCCCAGTGAGATACTTAGGCCTTGCCTACTGTAATCCCAAAATTGTATATTGTAATCCCTTAAAATATTGTAATCCAAATATTGTAATCCTTTTTCCCACTCACCTTGCAGTCCAGAAAGTTATATTTGTAATTCTGTTAATACCTTATAGGAGTCCCAATGAATTAATTCCAATCTATCACCTTCAGTACAACCCACAGCAAAAATAAAGACATTAAAACATATTTACAGTTATGGGCAGCCAAGAGGTCCTGAGTTTGTTTCAGGTGAGGATTCATGGAACGAAGGCCTTGATCCAAGTCCTCCCCCAGAATTTATTATCTCATGAAGAAAGGAGTGGCTAGAGGATGAGTGACAGTGAGCAGAGGGAACTATACGAGCAAGGTGAGCTGAGCTGGCCAGGTGAAGAGCAAGTACCTCTGCAGTATGCAGGGAGAATGATATGCAGAAAGAGCAGTCTGTGTAACTTATTTAGGGTAGCATTTGAATGATTTTAGGAGACTGTTGCTTCAGTTTCTGATATGTAAGCTTTTGTGTCCTGGGAAGTCATCGCCTCTTGTGGCCTGAACCCAGTTGATATTCCTGTAGATATTTGGCTCTTCCATCCTGCTGTGCTCAACTGTTGTGTAGGGAACTCAAACCTAGGAAACAGGAAGCTTTCAGCTGGCCTCAAGGATTACATATCAGTACCTTAGCTGGCCCTATTTGCATTGTTTAGAGTCAGTTGAAAGGAGAAGGAAACAGCATAGCCAGCATTGTACTATCAGTGTATGGAGTCAGGGTTCAGTTTAACTAATTCCAAAGCATTCTGCATTCAAGGGGAGTCTCCAGGTTGTCTCTTACATTAATGAAGGTGGAAGACTGCAAATGAAAACTATAGGAAAGGATTTGAGTCCTTTAAGAAGGGAAGGAATCTCCAAAGTGTCTCCTGTCTCCATTTGCAGGCACCAAAAGGGGACACAAGAGCCTGCAGCAAAAAGGCTACCATCTGCAAACCAGAAAAGAGTGCCCCCGGAGCCAGCTCCTCCAGCCTCTTGCTCTGGGATTTCCCAGCCTCCAGGGCCATGAGGAGTAAATATCTACAGGCATCCTGTGACTGCAGCCTGGGTTGAAAGAACCTGTTCCGGCCTCTGAGTCCACGTCTGTACCAGTCCTGAAGGCGCACCTGTTTGCCATCACCCCCTGTGCTGTCTGTGTGTGTGTGTCTTCCCCATTGTCTGGCTGTGGTTTCACTGAAAGAACTCTGATTCATTCTATGATTCTGTGCATGTCTAAGGATAGGTATTTTCTGATCCTTTATTGTAGTTTTCAGCTGAGTTTCTTAACACTTCCTGAATAGAATTGAAAGTAGGCATTTGTGTTTATAGTAAACTCATTACCAAAAAATGTATTTATAATGAAACAGTGACTTATCAAGCTGAAGAGAGGCCTTCTTCCCCTACAACTGAAATTTATCATGTATTAACTTAAGAAAGTTAGCGCTGTGCCCAGTTTCCTTGGAGTGTTCCTGGCACTCTCACTTGGGGACTCCTAAGTTTTGGATCCTGACCTTATAATGTGAATGGACACATATTTCTACAGCATTGCTTAGAAAGAAAAGGCAAGTTGGGACCATCTCCAGTTGAAGGACCTCGTATTTCTTCTCTGTCCCCATAGAAGGCCCAGAGTGCTCTAGACAGACAACAACCCGTGGTCAGAAGCAGGGAGAAGAGACAGGAGAACTTAAGGATAATAGTAGGAGATTCTGATAGAGACCTTAAGCCTTGTTTTGTACAAGCTCATCACCCCCAATCCTTGGGTATGACCACACCTTGCCTCCAAACTTTTCTAGAACCTCTGGACCAGCGGTGACCAATCTTTTTGGCACAAGAAACTGGTTTCCTGGAAGATAATTTGTCTAAGGATAGGGGAGAAGGATCTGAGATGACTTGGTGCATCAAATTTGTTGTGCACTTTATTTCCATTATTATTAGAGTCTCCTAAGGCACACACAACTAGATCCCTTGCATGCACAGGTCACAGGAGGGGTCTCACTCCTATGAGAATCTAGTGCTGCCAATCTGACAGACGGCAGAGCTCAGACAGTGATGCCAGGGGTGAGGAGCAGCTGCAAACACAGATGAGGCTTTGCCTGCTGCTCCTGCTGTACAGTCCAGTCCCTCACAGGCCACAGACTGGCACCAGTCAGGGAGCCGTAGCGCTGACTACATACGTTTGCTTATTCACAGGAATGGAAGTAAGGGGCGGGGGATATAGCTCAGTGACACAAGCCCCTGTCTGGAATGTGCAAGGTCCTGAGTTTGATTCCCAGTGCCAAAACAAACAACAACAACAAAAGAACGAAAGTGAAAGCAGAAATGGAGCACTATTACCCCAGCCAGCTTTGTGGAGTTTTTCTTTGCTAGGCAGGGTAATAAGCAAGACCCTTCTGACCATTCTTTCTTTCCTCCTCTGTCAAGATTCTTTTTAGCTGGGTGTGGTGGCTCACACCTGTAATCCCAGCACTTGAGAGGCTGAGGTGGGAGGATTGTTGTGAGTTTGAGATCAGCCTGGGCCACAAAGTGAGCTCAAGGCCAGTCTGAACTGCATAGTGAGACCGACCCTGTCTCAAAAAGACAAAAAAAAAAAAAAAGATTTTTCTTATCCTGGCTCTTGTCCACTCACAGGTGCTGTTACAACCTGACTGATTAGTAACACACAGAAATGCCATGGTCTTAGCTGCTGATGCCCAGATCCAGCTAGTACCCCACCTGCACACTGCTCTGGCCCATCCAGGGCTTCCTGGGAGTCCTACAATAGCTCCTAGAGCATTTGTAAGATCGCCAAACAGACTGGGCCAGACCTGGAAAGGAAGATGCCATTCCAGCTTTCCCTGGGGAGATGCCCAGTGCCCACCTGTCTCTCTAAGGTGATAGTCATCTGCTCCCGTCTGGCTCTCTCTACAATTACTAGAGCTGCTTGTTGGAAAACCACAGCAGAGAGTACAGATTACTCAGTATTTTGAATCTACCTCTGCCTTTTGCTTTCCTTTTTCTATTTTTTAATTTGTACCAAACATGACAAGATTAGAGCAAAAAATCCATTAGATGAAATCTTTTATATCATCTCACCAGACAACGTTTTCATTTTTAGCTGTTGTCTTGAAGACCTTGTTGGTGTGTTCCCATAATTGTCACACAGTCCTAATTACCATGTGTATTTTTTTTATCTTGTTTCTTTCATGTTGCAGACATTTTCTGAAATTGTGATACAGTTGACAAAATTATTATAGAAATGCGGTTCCCATCCCACGTTGGTGGGATCTGATCTCATAGATCCCCAGCAGGTGAAGGATAAGTAGACAGGTTGTCCTAGAGGGCTGGAGTCAGAGCCCTGGAGGGGGCCGGTCCAGAGGGCCGGGCACAGCGTAATCACAGCATTGCCCGCTCACTTCGGTTCTACATTACGGCTTTTACTGCCCTTTGCTGGGGGAAACTCAATCCCCAGCATGTTTCAAAGCCTTCTACAGAGCTAACAAGGCTGCAATAAAAAGAAGTAGGGCAGCAAGAACAGATTGTTGGTTTTGAAAACATAGCCTGTCCATTAAGCACAGGGAGTGTCACCGAGTTCTCAGAAATGCCACTGCACGGTGAGTGACCCGAGTGTTTATTTACGAGAACAGTTTTCAAGATTGGGTCACATCTTCTTATGCCCTAAAAGAATTATTTTTACTCTTCATCGTGTCTTCTTTCAAGTTGGAAAAATAATCAAGAAAAATAAGAAAGGGGCAGGGAAACATGAAATACTCTTTCCATTCTCCCAGTGCTAAGTATTTCCTTTTTTGATTTTGTGGAACACAGCATTATCCCACAATTAGCTTGCCAGAGACAGTTTAGCAACAGGATTTACCTAATAGAGCAGTTTTATCTTGATCTGATTTTAGGTAGTTACCTCCCTCTTCAGAGCTCATTACTTGGGTATTTCTCCTGGCTCTGGTTTGTCACAGGCAATGTTTACCCCCAGGATCTGTTCCTCCTAAGGCCAGAGAAAGAACAGCTTGATTTCCTTCCTAAAATGTAAGCATAAAATCTGTCAATGTTTAAAATAAGGAATTTGATGCCAGTCATAAAAATCCACAAACAGGTGGAGAATGCATAAAAGTCCAAACCACAACACTCAAGTCAAGAAGAGATTTCACAGAGGCAGCACTGTAATGTGGTGACAGCTGGGTGTCTAATCCAAGTCATTACCAAATAGGGCGACCTACTCTCTGCCCACCTAGACCAGCGTACTGCTACCATGCCCTCCTGAAGCTGGTTGACAACACCTTAGCAAAGTGCATTCCTGGAGACAAAGAAGGGAAGTCAGCCAGCCCCGGGGCGTCTCACTCGCCCTTTTGGATAAACACCTTTTTCTTCCAGAACTTTCAATCTTTTTGTTTGAGCAAATTTAAAATGATTTGCCTCAAATAAAGAAGCTTGTTTTCAAACATCCATTACAGGGAGGAAAGAATAGGTCTTTCTTTCTTCTTTCTTTCCTTCTCTCTTTACTTTCTTTCTTTCTTCTTTCTTTTTTTCTTTCTTTCCAGGGCTTCCTCTGTGTCATCCAGGAGCTGATGGTCTCTTCAGGGTGCTATCTCACAGAAAGTGACCAAGCCATAGCTAAGCACTGTCCCTGGGTTTCATGGCACACATTCATGATTGCTTCCCTCAGCTACCTCCTGCCTCAAGGGTCCATTTTGTTGTTTGGGCCCAAAGAATGCGTACTGCCCAGGCACTGCTCTGTCAATGACATCTCTACTCTCGGGCCCTCCCACCACACACTTCCCGGGGTGCCCTGTTTTCTACCAGCTGTGACTGGCCCCCTATCATTGCCCAAGTCAGCATCACCCTCTCCTGCCAGTCTGTTTCACACACTCCTGCCAGAGTCACCTTTCGAAAGAACATACACAAACGTGTCACTTCCTTGCTGGAAAAACTTTACAGCAAGTCACTACAAACTGGCTAGGGGACACCTGTCATCTGCCTGACACCTGACAATGTTCTCAGCATCACCGTCCACCCTAGGGGCAGCTCCTTTACTCTCTCTCTTTCTCCCCCCCCCCCCTCTCTCTCTCTCTCTCTCTCTCTCTCTCTCTCTCTCTCTCTCTCTCTCTCTCTCTCTCGCCCAGGACTGGGGCAATGCGACAGGCCACACTGGAACTCAGCCTGTCTCCTGCTGAGCCTGGTAGGCCTGGCCCCTTCGCCTCAGCACCTCACCAGCCAAGGCCCTAACCACCTGTGAAGGTGGCGACAGTCTACCATCACTGACCTCTACACCTCCCTGCTCAGACAGGGCTGCCACATCTCTGGGGGGCGATTTGTGCTTTGTGCCCTGACGATCATATTTCCCACTTCCTGTTTCTCACAATAGTCTTATTCAAAAGTCTCGTGCCCTCTGTTGATGCAGGAGCCCCCTAAAGACGGTGATGATACTCTGTGTCATGTCCCCTGTAGAGTATCTTGCACAACTCAGATTTTCCATTTAACAGAAGGGAAGCCTTTAAAGTTGAATGGGGAAAAAAAATTGAGTGGAAAGCATTTGGGAGTCAGGAAAGAAGCAATCCTGGAGCCAGGTGTGATGGTACATCTAATTTCAGTACTCAGGAGGCTAGGTAGGAGGAGTGCCATGAGTTGGAGGCCAGCTTGGGCTACATAGGGAGTTCAAGGCCAGCCCGCGCTACATAGTGAGTCTGTCTCACCAAACCCAAAGCAAAATAAAAAACTCAGTCTGGAGAATCCCGGGAAGCAATTCTTCTGTGCTGGGATCATCCTTTTTTGTTTCCCCACATGCAAGACTCTCTTGGGGTCCTGGGCCTACTGTTCTCCTGAAACCTTAGGGTCCTTGCATTTGTTTTGTGTGGTTTGGTTTTTTGTGCCAATGCAGTGAGCAAGAAACAGCCTTAATCTTTCAATAAACTCCTCTAACTTACCAGGGAGATGCACACAAGGAATCAAGAGAAAAAAATGAATGGGTTAAGGTGGGCACAGTGGCAGACACCAGTGGTCCAAGCTGCTTAGGAGACTGAGGCAGGTTTGGGATCAGCCTGGTCACCACTGTGAGATTTCAACTCAAACACACACACAAACAAACAGGACATGGATTAAGGGAAGAAACTTTTCTCTAAAGATAGATTTTTTTTCCTTCAAACAATGACCCATCACCATTGTTGGAAGGTTATTTTTTAGAGGCACTGAATATATAGGTAATCTTAGTCATGTATTTGACAATAGCATCTTGAATTTTAATAAAAGGAAATAGATAATTATACAAAAGCAAGGTCCCATGAATTGTTATTTCATTTTCTTTTTCTTCTTATTAAAACATGTCAGACTGTACCCAGAATAAAACCAAGAATAGAATGCAAATGCCTTACCAAGGAGCCTGAAGTTCTTTCTTGGAAAATGTGTATGGTGAGCAGAGGGCTGTATTTAAGAACAATGATGTTTTACTTTAATGACTCATTCCCTCCTGGGGAGAATGTTCCTGTCCGTCACATCTGAGCACATCTTGGGCTTTCAGCCTCCCATCAGGCCACGTAGTCCCACACTGAATCATTGATTGTCAGTTCTTACTAAAAGGTCACTGCATTATCTGTCATGTCCCCTGTGAAATGCTCTCAGTCTTGATTCTCCAGAAAAAGAAATCCTTAATTATGGGAGGAAGGAAAGAAGGAGAGAGGAAGGAGAGGGAGAGAGAGAAATGGAGAGGGAAAAGAAAAAGGAAGGAAGAAAGGAAGGAAAGAAGGAAGGAAGGAAGGAAGGAAGGAAGGAAGGAAGAAAGAAAGAAAGAAAGAAAGAAAGAAAGAAAGAAAGAAAGAAAGAAAGAAAGAAAGAAAAGGGAGGGAGGGAAGCAGGGAGGGAAGAAAGAAGGAAGTGAGCCTTCTGATACCTGTTTACCACTACCTACCCCTGAGCCAGGGTCAGATGCCAGCTTCCCAAAAAGCCTAACAGTGGCTCAACCCTTTAGCTTCTGAAGATTCCTTCTGGCTTTTCTCTGGGAGTTATCATATGCACCCTCTGCCACCCTGTCCCTTGCAGTTCTTTGCCATTACAGAAGAATTGCTTCCCGGGATTTTCTGAACCTTTAAAACATTCTCCAAGCTGGCGATGGGAGTACATAAACCTAGAACTGCAGGAGGTTGAGGCAGGAGGATCACGAGTATACTGGGCAACTTAGCAATTTATCAAGACAATGTCTCCAAGAATTTTAAATTAAAAGGCTGGGGATGCAGCTCAATGCATAGGCCCTGGCTTTAATCTGTGGTATCAGAAAACAAGAACAAAAAACCTTCCTTGGGAAGTCCAACTCCGCTGCACACTCCTCTTTAGTCCTCTGTGTCTGGAAGCAGGAATGATCAAGTCCTCCAAGAAGCTTCCTAGGGAGCTGATGGTTCCGACACACCTTCATCTCCACTCCAATCCTCTGTATCTCTTGTGGACCACAGTGAGTTGTCACCACCCCTTGTCTGACTTCTTCCCTCCATGAGGAGCTCCCCCAGGCCTGGAGCTGGCTCTGCGCCTTGGAGATCCCCGCCCAGGGGATACCCCTAAGCCTGATCCCTCCTTTCTTGTTGCTTTCTCCCAAGAGACTTGGCCACCTGCCTTTGGGTCTCTCCCCAGCAGCCTTGCCTGGCCTCTCGTGGTCCTGTCCTCTCCCTGGGCTGTCCCCTGGCAGGACATTCTGAACCTAGGGCCTTTGGGGGTCCCCAGTTCATTTCGTATCTCTGTGGCTTCTCTCCCTGCTCCCCTCCAGCCCTCTATGATTGTCTCATGTTGTCACCCCTAGTTACTAGATGCCCCCCTCCTTCAGTCAGTAGCAAGAACAGAGGATCCCGCTCCCCGAGGCCCGGGTCTGGCAGACTGTCAAAGCCTTCGGCTCCATTTCCCCGCTTCCTCCCCACACGGCAAGCTCTTAATGCCCCAAGTCAGGGCTTGAGTGTCCTCTCCAAAGCCCTTGCTGGAATCTAATTGCCTCAGGAGCAGCACAGAGCAGAGGAGCCCTGAAGAGGTGACTAGGACAGAGCCCCAGAGACCAAGAGCACTGCATAGCCCAGGAGTTGGTGCCTGATGAAAGGGATCCAGCCCCTGTCCCTCTTGCAAGTGCTTTCTGGTCCTTCTGCCCTGGGGTGACACAGCATGAAGGCCCTCACCAGATATGGGTACCTCGTTCCTAGACTTTCCAGCCTGTGGAATTGTGAGTCAAGCAAATGTCATTCATTCATTCATTCATTTAGGTTTTATGAGGCAGGTTCTCATTATGTAGTCCAGGCCGGCCTTGAACTCACTATATAGCCCAGTGTGGCCTCAGAGTCACAGCAATCCTCCTGCCTCAGCCTCCCAAGTTCTGGGGTTACAGACACACACCATTATGCCCAGTAAACTTTTATTATTTATAAATTACCCAGTTTGCTGCATAACACAGCAAAAAGTAGGCCATAACACCCCAATTTTTCCTTCCGGTGCTGTGTGCCCCTTAAGACTCTCATAAACACAGAGAGAATGAAGACCTTTACCCTTTCCAAATTCATCTCTCCTCCACTTGATCAGAAGATTGGCTCTTTAAAATGACAAAAATGGCTCATGTATTCTTTCTTCCGAAGAAAGAGGGTCTTAGGACTTAGATTATTTTAGATTAATTTTATTTTTTTAGATTAATTTTAAATGATACAGATAACTTAAGTTTTGAAAACTAGAAGAGCTGCAGACAAATTCAAAGCCCTCCCATTTCTGGTCTCAATTATTTTCACCAAGCTAGTGAGCATTCTCCTGTACTTACAAGTACTCTGGGGAACCAACCACCTACCACATATGGGATTGTCTGGTTTTATTTTGCGATCCAGAACTATGAGTTGGAGGCATGGCCAGGGCCTGAGAGGTGCTATATGCCTGTCACAGCCCTGGGTGTGGCCTTGCCCTGTGAGGTAGACAGGGTCTGACAGGTGGAGCTGCTTAGTACCAAGCTGCCAAACCGAAGCCTGAGGTCTGATGACAGCGGTGGAGTTTTGTGGACTGTTTCCTGCTGGTGGCCCCGAAGGGATGGAACAAAGGAGCTGGGACCCCAAGAGTAGGTACCAGTGTTGATGGCTGTCCTGGGTGAGGGGGTGGTGCCTGCAGTCCTAGCTCAGATTTCTGCTCAAAGGCTGCAAATACTGACAAGTCAGGTTTCAGGGTTCGGTGAAGTCCTCTTGAGGCCTCTCTATAAAACAATTTTAAAATTTCATCTGGCATAACTGATTACAGGCTGGTGCCACTGAGCTCCTGGCGGCTTCCCAGTGCTTAATACTTGATGAGTGTAAGACAAGTGGGAACTGATGGCGAGGGAAGCAGGTCCTTCACTTACCTGCCGCACCTGCATCTTTTCCATTGCACTAGGAGCTCTGGCTGCATGTGGAGGAGTGGAAGTTGCCGGCTAATGGATGCTAATGGGAAGTGGGGCCAGGACACTTTGGGCCAGGCCTATGACAGTGCAGTAAGGGTTCTGTGGTTCTCATAAACTCTGAAAGGAATGCTCTACCCAAAAGAGAGTTTTCCAGTGAGGTAGTGAAGTCCCCTGGCCACCAAAAGGCTGAACCAGTATGAAATCATCCCCTGTGGTACTCAAGTTTCCCCATAGCAAGATGTATTTACACAGGACAGTAGATCTGTATATCGCCTGTCTAGATAAAATCGTTTCACAATTGAAGCTATGTTCCCTATTTTCTTTTCTTTTCTTTTTTCTTTTTTTTTTTTGAGCAGTTTCACTATGCAGTTCAGGCTGGTCTTGAACTTACTTTATAGCCCAGGTTGGTCTCAAACTTTTGATGACCCTCCTGCCTCAGCCTCCTGAGTGCTGAGATTACAGGCATGAGCCACCACACCCAGCAATGTTCCATATTTTCAAATACAGAAATAGTTTATATTCAAGAGAGAGAACATCACCTGTATTTGACTCCATAGAAAACTCTTACTGTTGGTGTTTTCCTGTGTGGCCTTCCATTCTTTTTTCTAGGTTTATATGTGTTTTCTGATTTTTAAAAATGTCTGTTTAGCCAAGTGTGGTGGCGCACACCTGTAATCCCAGCACTCAAGAGGCTGAGGCAGGGAGATCACCACAAGTTTGAGGCCAGCCTAGGTTGCATAATGAATTTAAGTTCACCATGAACTACATAATGAGATCTTTTTCTCAGAAAAAAAAACAAAAACAAAAATAAAATAAAATTAAAATATCTGCTTATTTATTTTTTATGATGCTGGGGGCTGAACTCAGGGCTTCATGCACTGCTAGGCAAGCTCTCTACCTCTGAAGCTAAATCTTCACCTCTTTCTATTGGTTTTAACACATGCACCCCTCCCACCTAAATCAGGATATGTCACAATTCTATCATCCCAACCAAAAAAAATTTTCTTCTCTTACCTCTTTGTAGTCACATCTAATCTCTGGCATCTACTGGTCTCCCTTCTGGTCATTACCATTTTGGATTATGTAATTATCAAATAAATCAAGTCATGGAATGCATCAACCCGACTCTGCTTTCTTGCATACAATGTATATAACCAGGGTCATGCAAAGTGTATTTATATCAATGGCTCATTCTTTTTTAAAATTACTAAGTAGTATTCCATTGTACAAATATACTATAACTTATCCATCTCTACAATAAAAGACATTTGAGTTGACTCTGATTTTGGTAATTATAAATACAGATGTTATACAAATTTGTGTATGAATTTTGTATGAAGTTAAATTTTCATTTTTCCAGGGGTTAAATACATATTTATGAATGGAATTACTGAGTCATATGGTAAGTATATGGTGAGAAGCTGTACTATACTGATTTATATTCCTGATAGCATTATATAAAAGTTTCAGATATTCTACAACTTCATCAGCACTTGGTATTGTCATTGTATTCAATTTTAGCACATATAGTAGGTTCTCAGGTGTACCTCATCAGGATTTTACTTTGTGTTTCCCTAATGACTAATCAGTTGACCACCTTCTGGTTTTGTTTGCTGTCCATACTCCTCCTTGAAGTGTCCGTTTCAATCTTCACCTTTTTAACAGAGTCTCACTATGGAGTTCAGGTTAGCTGTGAACTCACTTTGTAGCCCAGTCTTGCCTTGAACTCATGGTGATCCTCCTGCCTCAACTTGCGAAGATTACAGGTACCTGCCTCCACACAGGGCTATGTTTTTTAAGTTAGGTTTTCTGTTCCCTTACTTCAAGGTTGTGAAAGTTCTTTCTATACTGAAATCAAATCCTTTGTTGCCTAGGTAATTTGTAAACATTTTCTTCTACTTAATAGTTTGTCTTTTCAGTGCTATGGTTTTTATTGGCTTGTGGTACTGGAGATCAAGCCCAAGGCCTTGTGCATACCAGGCAACCACCCTACTACTGAACTATACCCCAGCTCTGACAGTTTTCATTTTTTAGAAACAAAACTGGAGTTAGAATTTTTTTGGTGCTTTTTTACCCTGGGTGCATGCTATTTTACAACATGATTTTTCCATTAACAATGTTATCTTAACCATCTCTCCATGCTACCAGTTCTCCTTGACATATTTAGCATGCCTCCAAATAGTCTGTGCATGGATATGGTGCCGTAATTCACTTCCACAGCTCTGTTGGACATTGTAATTGTTTTCTATTTTTTACTGTGAAAACATGTTGGATTGAAGCTGATAAATCTTTGTACACATTCTAAATGTTTTTCAAAGGCAAATTCTGAGAAGTAAAATTGTTCTTTCAGATTATACAATTTCTAAGGCTTTAAAAATGCACGGTACCAAATTGTCCTCCAGAAAAACTATTTAATGCTTAGTGTCAGTGTATGAATAAGTTGGGTATAGTCATTGCTTATTAACTTGGATTTTTTATTAAATTTTTAAAAAGTACGCTACTGGGCTTTAAAAAATATGTTATTTTATTACAAGAAGGCTTAATATTTATTTGAATGCCTTTGCTATTTGTATATCTTTTGTCCGCATATGAATTCCTGTTTCACCCTTTGTACATTGTTTTCCTTTGCAGTGTAGGGAATCAAACCCAGCTCACTTTATCTGAAATTTAAATGCAACTGACATTGCTGTAAAGTCTATCACTGGATCCTAACGTGGGCTACAACTACAGTGGAGTGTGACTGAAATGGGCATGAGCTTCTAAAGTCAGCACATTTGGGAAATTCATGTAAAGCCAAAAATGCCCTGAAAAGTCCTCTAAATAGCTTTCAGCATTCAGAATGCTTGGTGTCCTGCCACTGGCCCTATCTGATTCTCATGCACAGTGAAGTTAAGGACCTCTCAAAGGATTCCAAGTCACCCAGTCCATCTCACTCTGTGTCAGCAGGCATGAGGAAGGGAAAATGGGAATGTCAAGGCATCTGCTTGGCTGCAGGCTTTATCCTATTTTATATCAGACCCCCCAAAAATGTTCAAGCAGGGGCTGGGGTTGTAGCTCAGTGGGAAAGTATGTGTTGAGGAGGGGGAAGGGAAGGTAGGGAAGGGAAAGGGAAGGAGAAAGAGGAGAAAAAAGAAAAAAAACTTGAAGCAGATATTTATTGGGAGCTGCAATTAAACAAGACCCAATAGCAAAGCTCATCCCACGTGAATATTATGTTTCAAAGTCAGGGCTCTGGAAAAGCATGATGGTGCTGTGACTCTGGAATTATTTTTATACATTAGTCCCCCTTCGGTCCATACTCAAATCCTGTGGTCTACATTTTATTGTCAATAAACATCCTACCCCCAAATATTTTTCTTTCGGGCAACGTGTATATTTTGGATCATTGAGCAGCTCATGAAGAGCAGTCGCAGAAAAAGGCTTCCTGCTGGAGGTTGAGCAGCAGTGTGCTGGTACTGGAGCCCATTGTCTTTGTTTCTTTTTATGGATTTTTGTTTTCTAGTAGGAGGACTGAACCCAGGGCCTTGCTCTGAGCTACATCCCATCCCTTTTAAAATCTGAGACAGAATCTCACTCAGTTACTAAGTTGCCTGGGCTGGGCTTGAACTTTTTTTTTTTTAATTTAAGGAGAAAAAGCAAAACAGAAAAAAGGGAAGAAACAATACAGAATTTCAAAGAAAAAGAAAAAAATAGACAGTAAGAAATCACTAGTTGATAAATTACATATTGTCTTCTAGATATAGTTGTTCAAATTACAAAATTAAAGCATACAAGGTAGACATTCAAACAGTGAGGCTGAAAACAGTTCCATTCAACAATCCAGCAAAAACCCAGCAACATGGTCATCAATCCTACACACTTAAACATACATGTAGGGGCTGGGGATTTAGCTCAGCGGCATAAGTGCCTGCCTTGCAAGCACGCCGTCATGAGTTCGATCCCCGGTACCAATAAAAAAAAAAAAACATACATTACCGAGAGGGTGGGCAAATTGCCCTTTTGTGCTGCGCCTTGAGTCCCTCCATGGTCGGAGCTCTGGGGCTGCTGGTTCTTCTCCCAGCTCAGGCCAGGGGCCCCTCCTGGGCTTGAACTTTATGGGCTTTTCTGGAAACTCTGTCCAATATTTTATTTCAGTGACATATATCTAGACACACTCAGAAGTTTCAAAGCAAGTGAGCCAGGAGTCCAAGCAAAACATACAAAATGATTTATGCATTTCTCTTACACGCAGCTTATGGATGGCCTGCAAGTCCCATTTATTTCTGGTGTATTTAAAACATTCCCATGAAATTAAAAAAAAAACTCTCTTGCTAAAGTTCATTTTAAGCAGTGGAGATATGGCTTAGTGGTAAAGCTCTTGCTCAGTGTGTGTTCAACCCCCAGCACTGTAAAAAGGAAAGAAAATTCATTTTAACAGACTTCAGTCTTTAATAAAAAAAACTGTCACGTTGCGTGAATTTTAAATGTTTTTATATCTACATCTACAATATACATATAATATATTCAATATATTTATATTAACACATGCATGAAGATGTTCTCTCAGATTGCCATGTGACACATCATAAATACTGCATTTGTTGGTTAATACCACAACACGTAAGCATACCAAGTTTATATGTTAATTCCCAAGGCCTTCATGGTATAAAGGAATCACTTGACTATTTGTACTGCTCTAGTCTCTAAGAAAACTTATTCACTTTTTAAAAAATTTTTATTTAAAGAGGGGAAAAATAAAGCAAAACAGAAAAAAATGGTAAAAATAATACAGAATTTCAAAAAAAATGGACAGTAAGAAATCACTAGTTGATACATTACATATTGTCTTCCTGGATGTAGTTGTTCATGTTACAAAATCAAAGCATACAAAGTGGACATTCAAACAGTGAGGTTGCAAATAGCTCTGTTCTCTGATCTAACAAAAACTTAGCAACATAATTATCAATCCTACACCCTTAAATATACATGCAGTTATATCCTTTAGAGCACTTGCTTTTCCTCCTCTTGCTTTTAAAGTCCATTATCTGTTTAGTTATATCATGTTTCAGGTTGCTCAGAACCTTACTGATCTGTTTTGCTGTTATTTACTTTTTAAAATGTTTTCTTATTTATTTGTTATTTTATTTATTTATTTTATTTTGAAGGTACTAAAATACAGCAGAAAAAGACAGGACATAGCCAACTGAGGCTGTGCAGTGAAATTGGCACAGAACCTCACAGCAGGCCACTGGGACAACAGCAATATGCACAAGAGTATATCTGGTTTTCTTCACAATAGTTGTTCCTTCAATCAGGCAGAGCAATATCAAAGGAAATACCAAAATTACAAGAACAGAACATTGAATAGAGCAATACCATTGAGCAAAACAGAGATAAAAATATTTGCCCTCAAAGAGATGGCAGAAGAAAATCCCCCTTATTTGCTATATCGCATATACTCAAACTTGCAAGTCATGCTCAGATCTCCGGCTCTCACTTGCTAGTGGAGGGGGGTGGGAATGGATGGATGTTTGATTCTTAGGCTGAGCCCCGGTAGGCACACAGCTGCTCACCAGAGGGGTGAACTGGTTGCCCATTTTCCTAGCCCCCCAAGGTCCAACATGGCACTTCGCTGGTCTCAGGAAATGCTGATATGGTTCTCACCCTGGGGTGGCCGCGGCTTGCCAGGCCACAGCCACTTACCAGAGCGGCTTGCTGGCAGCTTCCTGTTTTTCCAGTGCCCCAAGGTCCAACATGGCCAACTTATTCACTTTTGAATAGACTGGCAGGAAAAACTCAAACATATACCTATATATATACACATATATGCATACCTATAAACACAAACTTAGGAATACATATGTCTTTTTATTCTCTTTTTAAAGTATAATCCAATTTCAAGTATCCAATTATCAATTTTGGTGATTATCGATTTTTGCACAGGAATGATATAGATATCAACAAATGGTTTTGAAATATTACAGATGATAAGTGTGTACAAAATGTGCACAGATGATAAGTGTGCAGCTCTATGAATTATCACAAAGAAGCTGCAGCTAGATGCCCATCATAGCAAGATACAAACCTTACAGCATTATGGAGGCCACATGAGCTCCTGCTCACAAACCCTGCATAATGCTCAAGATGTAGCTGGTGTCTTCACTTCTCACACCACAGATTAGTTTTTCCTGCTTTTGTACTTGGTGTAAATGTAATCATACAAGTGTTTTTGTTGCCTGACTTCTCTTAATATCATGCTTATGAGATAGATATGCGCTGTTCCCTTGCTGTGTCGTTTTCTGTTATGTTCTACAGTCCCTTTACCCATTCTGCAGTGGGCAGACATTTGGATTTCCTTTCTGTGAACACATCTTTTGGTGAATATAGGTAGGCGTTCAGAGGTAGGAGTGGAATTTCTGAGTTACAGAATGTGAGTGCTGAGCACTTTTTTTTTTACAAACATACCCTCTCACTGGTGGTGACAAGCATTCTAGTTGCTTCATATCATTGCCAACATTTGCCTTTGTCAGACTTTGAAGTTTCAGCTATTTGCTGCTTGTGTAACTACAGTTCATTGAGATTCTAATTTGTAGGATTCTCTTGGGGAATGAAACTGAACATATGTTTATTTCTGTTGACCATTAATAATTTACTCTTGTGATATGACTATTCTTTTATTTTTTATTCAGTTATGTTTTTTAAAAACTGACTTATAAGTTTTCCTATACATAGTAACTGTCAGCTATATGCACTGGAATTGGTTTTTTTTGTTTGTTTTTTATTGTTTTTTTTTGTCTTTTTGAGACAGGGTCTCACTATACAGTTCAGGATGAATTTGAGCTCATTTTGTAACCCAGGTTGGTCTTGAACTTGTAACAAACTTCCTACCTCAGCCTCCTGAGTGCTGGGATTACAGTCATGCACCACCACTCCCAGTTTGTATGGGAAATATTGCTAAAATGCATTAATAAGATTCCTAAGGTCATAGAAGAAAAGAAAAAAACAGATTAATAATATTGCTGTTCACTTATAGGCTAAAGGGTAAATGATTTTAAAAATCTATAAAAACTATCCCAGTCTGAGATTGAGTGTTGGGATTTACTCAGTGGTCTAATATTTTTGTTAAGCATCAAAAAATGCAAAATAGCTGCACAGAAGAGAGAGCAGCTGACTGGTTGCCACTGGATGGCATTATCTTGTGGGGAAAGCCACATGCCCTCGGCATGGGAAGTGGCTTTCCAGGAGGCCTTGGCCCACTCCTCCTTCACACAAACCCTGTTGCAGGACATGAACAATGGTCAAGGGCACTCTACAGCCTTGATGAATCAAGACAAAACCAGGACCCTTTGAAATCACAACACGTAAAACATGGACATTGTCCAAATGACAAAATGATCAAACAAACATCTCCTATGCTGGCTAACAGAGGTGATCACTTCTTTATCAATGCTTTCCTTTTAGATAAGACTTTTTATTAACCAAGGGCTAAGTCACAGAGCTCAGTCTCAGACTGAGATCACTCTTAGAGATCTTTCTATTGGCACACTTGTCATCTCTTAAGTGAGGCAGTGAGCAACAGTATCAGCTCTCTAAGAATTACTCCTGCTTCCTGACAGCATCCGATGCAGAGGAAAACTCTTTAAAATACTCCTGCCAACCAGCAGACACAGTGAGAAGCCTGTAAGTTTATTTCAAATACTCTCTTACTGAGATGCCTGTGTGTATTTTCCTTTGCTGGAAGGAGGAAAAAACCTAGCCAGAAGTGTTTCTTTGGCTGGAGGACAATGACTTTGGAGGATGGTTATGATTGTATCTAGATTTTCCCCGCAAAGCCTCAAGCAGTCTTAGACTTTTTTGGAGATGGATGAATCTAGAGTTTGTGATTGATTCAAAGTCTAGTGCTGGGATTAAGGGTGTGAGTGATACACCCACCCTAGGGCAGGTAGCCTGAATACAATATAAGGGACAGAAAGAGGTTTGTCTCTCTCTTCCCCTTCTTTGTGGCTTTTGGTGTCTTCCACCGCCATGAATGCTTGCCCCTCTGCCATGTGCCACCCTGCGTTGGAGCCAGCTGACTACTGACACCTTTACAAACTGAACTAAATAAACCTTTCCCCCTTTAGAGGTGTTGGGTATTTTGTCTCAGCAGTGAAAGATAATTAAGACAAGGATTCAGGACAGTCAGCAACCAAAGGCAAACTATTTGTCAGGAGGCAAAAAACAGATTTGTCTCCTTGCTATGAGTTTATTTTACTAATAGACATTGGAATCGAAGAGTAAACCAAATTACTTATTAATGTATGAAAAAGAAGTACTGCATAACTCCAGAAGAGTAAACAGCCAAACTTATGGAGACAAAAGATACAGTAATGATTTCCTGGAATTGAACATAGAAAGGAGGGCTAGATGTCGAAGAGTGTGGAGGATCTTACTGGGGAGATGGAAATATTCTAAAACTGATTCGGCTGCTTGCTGCACAAATCATGGAGCTGAGTAGTTAAATGATTGAATTATATGTAAATTATACTTCAGTAAAGTTAAAACAACAATAATCCCAGAGGAAACCTGCCTTTAGTCCAGCAGACAAATATTCTCCCTCAGTAAGCAAACTCTAGGAAAGCTAAATTTAAAAGAAACAATTGGTCAGAGGGCATAAATTCAGGGTAAATAAAATTAAGATTTATATGTCTACTTTACAGAGCCTCGCCATTGTCTTCCTGGTGTGATACTTTGGTTTACTGCTGTGGCCTTCATTTTTCTAGGTTCTGTTGGTTATATAACTCCTCCTTTGGGGTTTATAAAGCTGGTCCTGTTTGGGAACCTTTCATTATCTTAAAATTCAAGATCTCTCATGGGTTGGCATGATCTTTATGAGCTGCATTCTGGCTTAGTATTCAGGGTAAGTTTATTTCCAAGTTGTAGAGCAAGGGAGGAACATTTTTCTTGTTCCCTCTTATGTTCTACACTTGAGGCCTGTGAATTAAATTGAGAAAAGGCAACAGGAAAAAAAAAGACAAATTATATTTTTATGTGTATAAGGGCTTCACAGAAAAGAAATGAAAACCCAAAGAAGCAGTTGTAGACACAGTGATGGTGAACTTTTAAGGACTGAATGCCCAAACTGCAACCCAAAACCCACTTACCTATTGCAAATTCTGCAATTAAATCTAAGTATTGAGGCTTAGTTTACAAAAAATACTCATATACTAGCATCTTTTGTCTTAAAATAAAAACAAACTGGATGCGTGATGGCACACACCTGTAATCCCAGCACTTAGGAGGTTGAGGCAGGAGGATTGCTGTGAGTTCAAGGCCAAACTAGGCTACACAGTGTGTTCAAGACCAGCATAGACTGCACAGTGAGACCTTGGTTGAAAAAAACAAAAACAAAAACAAAAAATAATAGAGCTTTCAGTGATACAAACAGCCTACTGTAGCATCTGTGCCATAGGTTCACTACCACTGTTATATACTCTTTTAACAAAAGGCAATACAGTGTGGAGTATTGATTAGACCAGGGAAAGGGGTTTAAACTCCAGGAGCAGTAAATTGTGAGAAAGTTACTAGGAAAGGTGTGGTAGCCAAACGCTATGTATTAAGATTTGTTACACAGATTCATCTTGGCTCAGCCATAGGCGGTTCTGGTTCTTTCTTTCTTTCTTTCTTTCTTTCTTTCTTTCTTTCTTTCTTTCTTTCTTTCTTTCTTTCTTTCTTTCTGGAGGGGAGACAGGGTCTTGCTATTTAGTCCAGACTGGCCTTGAACTCACGGCAATTCTTCTGCCTCAGCCTCCCAAGTGCTGAGATTGCAGATATGCACCACCATACCCAATTTATTACTGCTTTAATGAAGACAAATTTATTCTCTGCTTTACGCAGAAAGGAGGAATGCAGAGAGCTTTTCCTGGGATTGATATTTCTCAATTGCCTTCAACTCCAAATAATCCTTATGACAACATGTCATATTTTGAGGTGTTGTATTCTGAACCCCTTCAATAACTATTTATGACTTTTTGTGGAAAAAGAAGTGGATTTTTTTTCTTTCTAGAAAGACTTTTTTTTTTTTTTTTGGTACCAGGGATTGAACTCACGACCTAGCACTTGCCAGGCAGGCGCTCATGCTGCTGAGCTAAATCTCTGGCCCTGTCTTTCTAGAAAATCTTGATGCCTCATTCATTTAGGCATTCAGCTAGTATACCTCCTGCAAATAGAAGCAGCTTCCCTAATAATTTCATCTTGACAAAATGTATACCAGATAATATAAATGTATATATCATAAAATATTGGGGATATACACTAAAAATTATCCACTTATCATCTGAAATTAAAGTTTAACTGGGAATCCTGATTTTTATTTGCTAAGTAAGACAATCCTATATGGCAGTTGTGGAAAACTCAGGAAAATGGGGTGTCCAAATTATATTGAGAGAGAAAAGTGGAAGAAACAAATGCCATTACCTTTATTTGCGTAAAATATACACAACATAGAATTTGCCATTTTAATTTTTAAATTCAGTGAAATTAATACATTCACATTGCAATCATCACCAGTATCCAACTCTAGAACTTTTAAATCTTTCCATACTGAAATTTACACTCATTAAACAATAACACCCCACCCGTTTCTCTGTAATCACAGTTGTGATTATACATTGTCTCTCGATGTGATGACACCATATTATTAATTTTAAATCTGAGTCGACAAGTGCAATCCGTAGCAAAGGAGAAAATCATATCCCTCATAAAATTCCAGTCCAGCCCGTATCAGTACTTGAAGGAGCGTGACAATCAAAGGGCAACTGTCTTCTTCCTAGTGTGTAACTAGAATCTCTACTCTTGTTTATGCCTTTCTGCAAATGATGATGCGTTTACACCATGGCCTATAACGTCATTACAAGTGGCCACAAGCAAGAGACTCCATTTCTCAGCTGCCGAGGAGGATTGGGCGGTCTTTATTCTGCCAACGCCCCAGCTTCTGGTAACCAAGGGAACCTCGGCCGGGCGGGGCGGGGCCCAGGAGAGGCCAGATCCGGAAGTAGGGATCCGCCGCGTTTTGCGACCCGGTCAGCCCCGCCTCCGCTCCGCCCCACCCACCGGAATCAGTCGGAGCGGATGACGTGTCGGTGTTGGAGTTGGCAAGGTGCGGCAGCCCAGCAATGCGCATGAGCAATCTGCAAACGCAGCGAGTCTGCTGTGTGGAATCTGGAGGTCATTTTCATTAATCAGGACTCCATTTGTCCGGGTTTTTTTCTGATGCTAAACCCAGGATATTGAGGAAGCGGAGGGTCTGAAGGAAAGAAATTTGGGGACCCTACCCCCTACACATCTCAGATCTCTGGGAATTCAGACTTAAGGGGTATCCTGATCACTGTGGGAAGTCACTCTCCTTTCTTCCTCCGTGGAAAGAGGGGGGTTAAACTCATTTTAAGAATGTGAAAGGTATTTCAACACTGAAAGTCTGCGACTCCAAATTCAGATCTTTGTGCTCTGGCGAACTCTGGTCATGGGCTTCTCGTTTCTCCAGGCTCTAGGGATGCTGAAGTGTGGGATGGAGAGACCAGACCCTTGATTTCAATAGAATTTTTAATAAATGAGCAAATGAGCCTGCAAAGATAAACATGATCATTTCCAGATAGTGGTAAATACAGTCCTGGGGGACGCCAGGATTTCTGTAGGAGAGTGAAATTGAGGGATGCATTAGGTAGTATAAGACAACCTTTGGCAGGAGTGAAAGCTGAAGCTATTGCAGTGAGTTTAGTGCCATGAAGGTTTTGGCTTGGATTGGTAGCTGTATGCAATGATTAGTTCAGTTTGGGGTTTGAGGGACAGGTGGGAAGCAGGTAGAGATAAGGAAAGGTGGGGAAGGAAAAAGCAGGGGTGAAGGCAGTGAGATGGTGAAGGCTAAGTTTTAGTGACTAGAAAAATAGGCGAGATGCCGGGTGTGGTGGCTCATACCTGTAATCCCAGCACTCAGGAGGCTGAGGCAGGAGGATCATTGTGCGTTTGAGACCAGCCTGGGCTGCAAAGTGAGCTCAAGGCCAGCCTGAACTGCATAGCGAGACCCTGTCTCAAAAAGACAAAAGACAAAAAAAAAAAAAGGCGAACAAAAGTGTTTTCTTCCCCCCTTTTTATTTTTTGGAGAGAATGGTCACTCGTTATATTGGAAGTCTCCATTACTTTCAAGTACAGGATGTCACAAATTTTTTCTGTATCCTACAGAAATATGTTGATTTGTTTGTGGGAGAGGGTTGTGTGAGGGGGAAGCCATCCAAATCCTCTTTTTTTGCTCACTGTCCTACTAACTTTGCTTTAGTTACATAAAAATGGCCAGCATTCTTCTGGGCCAAGAAGTGTGTTCCACGTAGTTTTTATTTAACCTTCACAACAGTTATAGGGAGATGGACATTCTTTTTTCTGTTTTCTATTTCCCCATTCTCCCTTCATTAATGTGTGTAGTTAGTAACTAGATAGTTGTAGTCCTATGTTGGAGCCGTCGTGCAACCTATCTTTGCAAGCCAGAATTTTATCTTTCATTGGTCTAGTATCTATCAGTGAGTGGTTCTTAATCTTTTAAGCAGTGTTAGATTCTCTTGAGCACTTGGTGAAAGAGAACTTCCTTTGGTGGAAGAGAACTTCCTTGGGGAAAATGTGAAACACAAGAATTTAAACAGCAGTTTATGGGCCTCCAGACTGTTTTCAACTTGCCTCCTGTTTTCTGAACTTGCCCGTTCTTGCAATCTGGCTTGTACCCCCCCCACCCCGCTTTTCCTAAACATTTGGTTGACTCTTAAAGCTGAATTGGATTAGCTTTTTTTCTGTCACTAAAAAGTAAAGTTCCGGGTGAAAAATACTCAGAAAATGCAACACCCACGTGAGCGGAAGTACATCTGTAAACTTTCCCGCGGGGACTCCATGGGACATTATCGATGGGAAAAGTGTCTTGCACCAGTGTAATCACACCCTATTTCGTCACAACTTTCTTCGATGAGCTCTTGGGAGTGTCTGTCTCCTTTGCAAAGAAATGTCAACACCTCCTTCTGCTCACCTACTAATTTTCTTCCCACCTGAATCTCCACGCTCCCCTAAAGGCACCTGTTTATTCTGTGCACACCATTTCAGCGTCCCACAGGACTGCATCGGCATAGCCGATGCTTGGAAAAAACCGTGTCTACACTTTCAAGTACCTGTCTATTTGCAGAGCTATAGACAACTCCTTCCCATCCGTTTCCTTATCCTATTCCCAACCAGGTGTCCCGGAACTTTTCCTCCCGGCCACCAACCCCGCCTCCATCCGCAATTACTTTCTGGAGCATCTGCTTTGTACAAAGGGTTGGTGTGGATGATGTTTATGGGAAGTTATTAAGACAGCAGCGAACGAACGGGGAGCGCCTCACGGGAGCTCTAGATCGGAATTTGCAATCAGAACGCTAACGCCGGAACAACACACGAGCTGGAGCGGCGAAACCCGGAAAGTGGAACTCCTGCGCGCTCCTCCCGGAAACTCCCCGCGGCGCTGGCGGTACGCTCACTGAGCATGTGCAAACGGCGTTGCGCATGCTCCGTCGAGGTCCGGCTGGGTTTCTGTTGCGGGGCCCGCGGTGTCTCCTAGCGCTACCGGAACTAAGCCTTCGTGGGGCTGGCCTCCCTCACCTCCCGCGGCCTCGTCGTAGTCTCCGAGCCTCCCCGCCCCTCTTCCCCTTTTCACCCCCTAGGCCCGGTTGCTCTTTCCCGAAGCAGCCGTCATGAGCGCTCGGCTGCCGGCGTCGTCTCCACCTCGGGGGCCGCGGCTGTTACTGTTGTCGCTGCTCTTGCTGGGGGCAGCCCCAGGTCCGCGCCGAGGAAGCGCCTTTTACCTGCCCGGGCTGGCGCCGGTCAACTTCTGTGAAGATGATAAGAAGAGCGACGAGTGCAAGGTGGGTGCGGCCTGGCCGGCCCCCGGGGTGCCCAGTGGAAAAGGGGAAGTGGTCCGGGTTCGGGGGCCGTTGGAGTCCCCAGGTGGGAGCTCGGGGAAGGGGGCGTAGCCGTGGGTTGTCCCGGGAGCACCTCGCTTGCGCCGGGCTTGGAGTAAGATGCTCAGGAACGATCCTTGCCGGGGTCGATCTGGAAGAGATCTGGAAGACTTGGTCCAGAGCCTCCAGGTTCACCCGGCGCCTGCCAGGCCAGGTAGCGAGAACAGCCGTACTCACTTTCTCCAGCCGGAACTGCGAGGAAAGGGTGCGCCAGGAGTTGGATACATGCAGCTCCAGCCCCGTATTTTGCACACCGAGGTGTCCTTTTGCAAAGGGCAACTCTCCGCTTAGTTACAGTAACTTTTAACTTCTTTGCTTTCTGTTTCATTGTACTGTTTTTTTTTTTTTAAATCTCTTGGTTGGTTATGAGAGCTTGTACTTTTTAGGACTTTAGAATCTAGTTTCATGATTAGCTGTTGATGACTTATTTGTGGACTGTAACACTCCTAACCACGTAATGTGCACTAAGCAGAGTTGCTGTAATAATGGTTTTATACATTTAATTTCTGCCCTTTAAATGTTACAATGTTTAATATAAAAACATAGAATCCCAATCCCCGGCACCAAAAAGAAAAAAAAAAAAAGCAAAATACACGATCGCATTATTTAATTTCTTAGAGGGTTTTTTTTTTTTTTTAAACACAAGGAGTCGGCGATGGAAGAGACTTTTTTCCTAGGCCGTCTTGACGTTGACCCTTTAGGATATTTACGCGAAGAGTTTTCAGTTTAACTGCTAGAGAAAGAGACATAAGTAACCGGCTTTTAGGTTATTCGGTGATGATGTGACAATATACGCAATTATTTTAAGTTGCTAAAATAGCTTGTGGGAGCTGAAGAGCTCTTTGAAACCATTAATAATTTTAACAATTCAAATAATCGTTCAGCCAGCTTTTACAATCTATAAATAGGTTTCTTTACCAAGTTTGATTTTTTTTAAAAAATTCTGGTGTTTATTTTATTACTGCTAACTTTACTGTAGCTGTGAATTTCTAGTTTATTTTAAAACATTAGAGAACCTATTAAACTTTACATTGCGTTTCGCATTCGTGTGCAAGTTTGTCAGCTGCCCTGAATGATATGTTGATACATCTGTTAAAAACTTGTATCAGTAAAAATGCCTAAGGATCTCTGGAAGCTTACCCAACTCTGTAGAGGATGTTTCAGTCCTTCCTTCACTCATACTGTGCAGCACAAAAAACTCTCCTTTTTCAATTTTTATTTTTATTAGTATGTGTTTGCAGTACATAATGATGACATTCATCGCGGGGAGTTGGTCCATTCGCATAACACATCTTTTTACTTCCCTTCCCCTCTCCCTCATCTCACTTATTTTTAAGGAATTGCACCATCCCCCAACCAAGAGACTTTACATTGAGCTACAGTCCATACCTTTTTGATTTTACCAGAGGGTCTCTCCATTAAGTCACTAAATTGCCACGACTGGACTCCAGCTTGTGATCTTTCTGCCTCAGCATCTCAAAGTGCTGGCATTACAGGCTTGCACCACCATGCCGTCCATGGTCTTTATTTTAATAGCAATTATATATTGTACGCCTAGTTCCTCAAAGATAAGGAATATATTCCCTGCCCTCTAGCAACCTCAAAACGAAAGACATAAGCTTATGAGCAGACTAATGAAATCAGATATATTACAAAAGATTTATATTCAGAGTGCTCTTAAAAAGGAGGAAACTTCTTTGCATTAAAGTTCTCAGGGAGAGCAGGAGAGAAATGACATTTGAGGGAGATTTCAGAAAATGAGGATGAGGCAAGTTTACAGGTTATCTGCCAGGTAGATACTTTTTGTTTTCTCAAGTGGCTGCATTTTAGTTTTCATTAATTTGGGGGGCTGCTTTTGGAATTTTAATTTGGATCGATCTGGGGATAACACTGGCAAGGCAGATCCATTTTCTGAAATATTTAGATTTACATAGTTTCCAGCTTTTCGCATCGTTGCCAATGGAAGCAACTCTCAGAAGGATGTCCATTTAGCACTTTCCCCCTAATGCTTGACTAACTGGTATAGGGAATTTAAACTTTCACATTTCTTCACTTTGCTCTCAGTGGAGATGCTATAAATAGTAGTAAGCAATTTAAATTTTCATTACTTAAGTTAGAGTGGTGACAGTAGTTTATTCTCGTCCATTCCATATTTCTAAAGGAAGACAGTCTCATACATATTATTGAGAAAAGTGAAAGAGATTTCTTTTAAAAATTAGAAGTCATGGAATGGTAATAGTTATTTCCAAAAGTGTTGTTAGGGAATTGGGTGGGTTGTTGATACTATTTCCATCCATTTTTTCAGCTAAGATAGGGATAATCGTATTTGCTCATATTTTCCTTTTGAGAGACATCTTACATTTCTTGCAGGAAGAAACAGCCTTTATTATTGTTGTGATAAAATATTGCTTAGAGATGAAAGAAGCATATCTTCAGCATAAATGTAACTTATATAGTACAGTGTAGTCATTACATTTACTATGAAGTGTATGTCCTGCATTTTTTAGTTTAGTATGTATTTCGAGAGACAATCAGGAAAACCCAGAAGGGATGGGGCTATGGCTTGGTCATAGAGTGCATGCCTAGCATGTTGGAAGGTCCTGAGTTCAATTCTCAGCACAATCAAAAATAGGAGAACCAGGCCGAGGATTTAGCTCAGTGGCTTAAGCACCTGCCTGGCAAACATAAGATTGTGAGTTTGATCCCCGGTACCAATAAATAAATAAAAGAACCTTGAAGATTCGGTCTTACTTATTTATTTACTTTTGGTGCTGAGGATCAAACTCATGACCTTGTACTTGCCAGGCAGGTGCTTACACAGCTGAGCTAAATTCTGGCCCAGATTTGGTCATTTTGTTACCTTAAAATTATTTTATGTTTAATTTACTGACAGAGAAGACTCCAGGGATCATAAAATTCTATTTATATTGCTCTTTATTTTTTTAACCTTTATTTATTTTTTTGGTGGTACTAAGGGTTGAGTTACATTCTCAGACCATTTTAAATTTTTTAAATTTTGAGACAGGATTTTACTAAATCACCAAGTTGCTGAGGTGTAGCTCAAAGCTGTGATCCTCCTGCCTCAGTCTCACAGAATACAGGGTTTACAAGCATATACCACCACACCTGGTTTGCATTGTTCTTATTTCTGATTTGTGATCTTGGCATTTATAAACACTGTAACTGTTTCTGTAGATTTTTTGGGGAGGAGGGAGTTGAGATAGGGTCTTATTTTATAGCTCAGTCTGGCCTGCAACTTGAGGCACTCCTGCCTCAGCCTCCCAAGTGCTGGAATTACAGGCATGCACCACCCTGCCCAGCTGTAGCTTTTTTTTTTTTTTAACTTACTGTCATTTCCTCTGAATACATTTTAATGTCAATAGAGAATAGTTCAATGTAGTGAACGTTCTTACTTTTTATGGACTGTTTTCTTCTCATAGACCTTACAGTATATCATTCTTATTTCTGTACCGTCTATGATTTGCTTAACCATTTCATGCTTGTAGGGCATTTAGATGAGTTCCTGTTTTCTTTGTTTTGAATAACTTCATTAGAATGTACTTAGCAGGAGTTAATTTGCATAGTCCCAAATAAAAATTACTAGGTCAGGAAAGCAGCTCTATAGTTCTATTTAATATTGCCAGATTTCTTTTAAGAAAAATGGATTTGATTTGCAGTGCCCCTGGCTAAATGGTATAGTATCTGCCCAGTGTTTTTTTGGGGGATGGGGTGGGTATTGGATATTGAACTCAGGACCTTGCACTTGTCAGGCAGGCTCTTGTGCCACTGAGCTAAATCCCTGACCCATCTGCCCAGTGTTTTAATTTTTATTTATCAGTAACTGTTGGCGATACCTAAAACATTTTAGACACATTACTTTCATTGTTGTTGAGGTTTCTTTATCTATTTTTTCTTTTATTTGCCTTATTTTGTTGGTTTTTAAAACTATGCTAATGAAGGATTGAGGTATGGAATTCCTTTCCTGTAGCATATTTTTCTTTTTAAAATCAAGACAATATGTGACTCCAGTAAGTCAAATAAAAGCCCTAGAGGTGAAGAGAGCTGCATAAAATGTACAGTTCTCATGTGATCTGTCACACTATTGACTATTTTAGTTGCACGCTGTTTAGCTTTAGACCAGTTCCGAATGTGTGTAAGCAGCATTCTGAGAGCTAATAATTGGTAATTAGCATTACCTTTGCTCCTTTTAACTTTCAAGTAATTTTTGTCTCTTCAACATGAATTCAAAACAAAGAACTAAAACTAATATTAACTCTCCAAAGCATCTGACTTGTTCTTTATCTTAGATGAAGGATTAAGATTTTCTTTCCCATGCTGGAAAGAAAGATAACTAAATACTGTACCACATAGTGGTAAGCCAAAAAAAAAGGTAATTGAATCAATTTAACAAGTTTTTGATAAAAAGGAAGCTTACTCAGAATTGTATTTTTAACTTCCTTTTTATTGGTATTTTTAGAAGCTTTTTATAAATTGTGTGTTATTTTAGAAGCAGTTGCCTTTAATACAGAATGAATCAAGTTTCAGAAAGCAGCGTTGGTATTGCTCTGAAGAGATACAGAATGAATGTTTCTATGCCTGTTTTAGTTTGAGCATGGAAGTAGTTTGAAGATTTTTGAAGTAAAAAATACTTGATGTACGTGTACTTGTTGGTATAAGTGATAAATATTAACAAATAGTTTCTCACTCATAGTTTTTTCTAGAATGGAAGCATTGATTCCTAACTTCTGGAAACTTAACCAGTGGATAGGTGTTACTGATGCTTTCAAATCTGAAAACTAGCTTTAGGAAGAGTCAATTTTAGCTTAATAAGTAGACATTCAGCAGTTGTTCTTCTTACTAATGGTGTATACCTAGACCCCTGAAAATCACAGGCATTTGTTCCTCACCTACCACCCACAGCACAAACACACAGGCACACCTATATTTTGCAAGCTCTGTCAGATTTAAGAGTTAGTTTCCCAGGGCTTTATTTCCCCATTCTTCCTTGGGCTTTCTGTCACTGTGGTCTCTCAACATGTTTTGCAGTTAATTGTGCTTATTTTGTGCAAGATCATTCTCTGTTGCCATTAAAATTAACTAACTATACAAGAAAGGCTTTGAAAGGCTTAACCCTTCGCTTTTCAAACCTGTTTATTGTCCTGCACTAATAATAATGATACAGACTGCAATTTGTGTGTTTTGCACATTCCAGATATATGGTACCTTAATCTTCTTAACAACTGTTATTTTTAGATGTGGATATAGAAGTTCAGTAAGATTCAGTTAGAATCTTAAGCAAACATAGTAAAAGTGAAGCCAGATTGCAAAATTGCAAATAAGCCCAGGACTGTGGTTCCAAAGCCCAGACTACTTTTTTTTTTTTTTGGTCTTTTTTGTGGTGGTAGAGATTGAACCCAGAGCCTCAGGAATGCTAGGCAAGTGCTTTGTCACTGAGCGTTTATCCCCAGCCCTCAAAGCCTGGGCTCTTCACCACTTTGGAGTGCTGCTGTTCTACTTCTTACCCTCCCTTCAGGAAACCTTGACCACTTGTCACCCTGAACTTCCAGAATTAATGCACTGATCAACAGAACGCAGAGTGTAATTAAATTTTAAGTAGTCAGTCTGGTATTACATCTTTTGATATACTCCAAAATAAAAATTTTATTTTTCAGAGGTATTAGAAAAGAATCCCAGTTGTCTAAGAGATCAGTCTGGGCATTGCTGAGCTCACAGAACTCATGAACATCCATTTGTGAGTTCCGGTAAAAAAAATTCCTTTTGGGATTTTTTTTTTTTTACTGTGTCCAAGTTAAAACTGCCCTTCTTTAGAATTTTCCCACTCAGACTTCTGTAACAGTAAGCAGTTGAAACTTCCATAGTTTTCCTTTTTTTATGGGTGTGTCTTCATATCTTAGACCCTTTCCTAACTGCCTAATTATTTGCTTTGATTCTTGTATGAAGTCACATTTCTTCACTAAGATTCCTTTCTCCCTTGAAAATCTAGTTGTAGGTGTGGTGGGATAGATCTGATGGTAGTTGGTGTAAGGCAGAGTAAAAGCAGAATAAAAACAAAATAAAGATATAGAGAAAACCACAATCCTATGGCATGGCCCTGTGCGTTAAAGCAATAAAATACACTGCACTTGTGACCACAGCTGGATTGGACGGATGCAAACTGAGCTGATTCAGACTACCAATAAAAGTGCACCTCCAGGAAAAGGAGTTACTGAGGAGACCATAGAGCACTAGAGTAAATAAAACTTTTTCCATGAAGATTTCTTAGTTCGGGATGGTAATTGGCTTAAAAAATTGGCATTGCTTTGTCTGTGTGATTTATGATTTGGTAACTTCCTTAAACTGTTTAATTTTGTCCAAACTGTACTTGCTTGTAATAAGCTAGGTGAGGACAGTTTGAAAGGAGGAATGTGAAGCAAATAACCTTTAGACCTCTTGTCTGGTGCCCGACAGTGATAACTTAGTCTCTTTTCAGGCAGATGTCCAGAGGAGATGGAGTTAATTAACCTTCCAGTGGGGAATAAAGATGTTTGAAGTGGAAACTGACCTAAAAAGAAATCAAATACACTCTTATAGCACTTGCTATTTTAATAAGTAAACCCCACCGAGATTCCTTAGTTATACCAAGAAGATATAACACTGTCACTTTTAAAAATTTTTCTTGAATGTATGTCTTATTTCTCCATCTGGATCGTAAATTCTTTGAAAGCAAGTGTTAATGAGTTTGTATTATTTTATCACTCACAATGTTAAGCATAAGACATTGTGGGCATTAAATACATGTGTAGCCTGAATGAATTTCTCCTATCAGGATTTGTTATAGGTGTTTTCTGGTTTTTACATCTACTGCAGAGTCTAATATTTTCCCTCATTTAATAAGTTGACTTATTTTAAGGTCATTCTTTTTGCCCCTAGAACATCTTTCAACTCTAAATTTTATGCATCATTTCTTACTGTTTCTTTTGGCTTCACTTATTCTTTGAAATTTATTGTCTACTATCAACTTTAAAGCTTTTGGTCTATTTTAAATATTGTGATCTACTCTTTACCTTTTCCTTTTTTTTTTTTTTTGTACCAGGGATCAAACTCACAACCTTGCCCTTGCCAGGCAGGTGCTGTGCTGCTGAACTATATCCCAGCTCTTTCCCCAATTTTTAATTGTGACAATTTTCAAAATCCAGCCAAGCTGAGAGGATATAATGATCACTTGAAGTCAACTGTTACCTTCATATTTCCATATTATTTCATCAGTGAGTGTATTTATATTTTTAGGAAAAAATGTCATGATGGTCTGTGTCACACTTTTATGTAATTCAGCCAGAAGTTTGTTGTTAGGGCACCTAAACTTTCTAGTGGTCTCACATCCTTTTCCCCAATTTTTAACATTTTACTGCTATATTAGAAGAATCTCATTCTCATGATACTTTGTAAATGGCTCTGTTAAAGATGTCTTTACTTCACATTCCTTAGCCTAGGTTTTTGTTGTGTGATTGTTGTTTCTTTGTTTTTTAAGACAGAGTCTCACTGTGTATTCCAAGCTGGCCTTAAGATCGCCATGTAGCCCAGCCTAAGAACTTCATCCTCTTGCCTTAGCCTCCCGAGTGCCGGGATTCCAAGCGTGCACCATCACACCCAGCTAGCTAGCATGTTTTGAAACAGTAATTCTTAAATTTTTAGATTTCTTACAGTTCAGAAAAGAATGAAAGCAAGTGCCACAGAAGTAACCGCGATTAGCTGCATGCTCAGTGTGTTTAATTACTTCACTGAACAGAAATAGGCCCATAATTTGGTAGAGATCTCTGTGATGAACTAACCTCATAGAAATGTATGGAAAAGGGCCAGATGAAAAAGGGAATGGAAAGTGGAGAAAGGAAAGCAGCAAAAATGATAGTGATGGTTGAGTTTATTCACTTCTGAATATTTCTGCAGTCTAGTTTTTAACTTGTTTCCTCATCTTCAAGTGGAATGAGTAATCCCTAGCTCAATGGTGATTTTCAGAACATGCTGGATTTTATCTTCCCTTTCCTTTCCCTAAACCTAGCGAACCTGAGGATCCTGATAGGCATAAACAGTGGCCCAGGATGCTCACTGTCAGCGCTTCCTTTAAAAACTCAGTGTAGGGGCCAAGGATTAACTCAGTGGTATAGGTGTCTGCCTGGCGAGCTTGAGATCCCCGTACCACCAACCACAACAATAACAAAACAGCTCAGTGTAGCTGCTTTGCCTGCATTGAGGAGGGGGGAGAGGAAGGGCCTGTCACAGAAATCCTCAGGGTTATTCATGTGCTGTAAATCTTTATCAGCTTCAGGAATGCCCAGTTTCTGTGCATAACAGCTACACCTGTTTATTCATTCAGCCTATAGTTACTGCACGCCAACTGCGGGCCTTCATGTGCAGGGACTGTTTGGATTTTGGTGCGCTTGTCCACCCCTCACACCCACAATTATGATTTGCCCAGCAGCGCATATATGGACAGGATTTGCAGTGAACCCCGAAGTCTTGACATTGCTGTCTCAAAACCAAAGTCATGTTCCCTGTTGGTGTGCTGTGTTAGAATTAGCTTTGTTTTCAGGTATTGTTTTTGGATTTTCTACTTTGGAAAATTTTGAGGACAGCCTTTGATAATTATGGATAGCCTTATAAATCACAAAGCAAGGCTAAAACATATGCCTGTTGAGTGTCATTGTTAGCACCTTTATTAGTAGTAAAATTTGAGATTGCTTTGCCAGATCAGGAAAAGTTGACAGATAAGGTAAAATTAGTAGGGATTTGAGATAATTGTCAAGTAAGATGGATAAAAACTAATGATGTGCACATAAGAAAATGGGGGAGAAAAGAGTACGTAACCCACTTTGGACAACAAACTAAAGTGGAGTGTGGTAGCACTTGGCCCTTAGAAAAATAAGCAGGCATGATCGATGACATAGGCAATTCCAAAGATGGAGGTCTTTCCGTTTTGAAGGATGAAAGTTCATAGAATGGATTTGGGGACCTGAGGAACAGGAGGGAAAAAGGGGAATAAAGGATCACGACCTAGTATGTATTATGTGCCAGTACCCCAAGATGAATATATTCTTTTATATGTGCAATCATGTAGTAATAAAAAATTGCTTCAAGGCAACTCAAAGAAAGTAAAAAAATGAGAATAATTTGCCTCAGTTTTGTAATCCTCAGGCCAGAGGATGAACTGTGAAACCTCAGGGAGGACAGGAGGAACCAAGTAAAAATTCTTGTGTCATTCATTGGGTAGATGCAGTTACCCTAACTTTTTATGCCCTGGAGCAGTGTCCTATTAAAGTTTTTCATTGGCCTTGAACCTTGTACCTGTACTGGGCCCTGTGAGATATGCATTTTTAAAAACTGAAAAATACCTAGAAAGCAACACTCAGAGTCTAATCCAACTTGCCTGGTTTTGTAAGATTGTCAAGCCAGGAATTGCTTTTACATTTATAAGTAATTGGGAACAAAATATTATTTAGTGGTGGTAAAAATTACATGAAAATCACCTGAGAAGCTGCACTCGAGTTTAGTCACTCAAGTATTGTAATCCTCTTTTTAATTTTTCTCACAATCTAAAAAGTTATATTTGTAATCCCATTGAGACGTCATTGGAATCCTAGCAAGTTAATTTTAATCTATCACCACCAATGTAACCCACGGCGAGAGTAAAGACACCAAGACATATTCGAAATTGGGCATCCAAGGGGTTCTAAATCCAGTCCCCATGAGGACAAAGGCCTTGATCCTAGGCCTCTCCCAGAATTTATTTTCTTGTGAAGAAAGGAGGTGGCTCAGGGATGAGTGACAGTGAGGATGGTGGGAATTATGTGAGTAACTTGAGCTGGCTGGCCAGGTGTAAGATTGGCATCTCTGTAAATTGCAGAGATAAAGATATGTAGAAGGATCAATTTATATAATCTAATTAAGGTAGCAATGAAATTGTTTTGGGAGGCTGTCCCTTCCGGTTTCTGATATGTAAACTCCTGTGCCCTGGGGAGTCTCTTTATCTTGAGGCTCGTACCCAGTTGACATTCCCAGAGCTATTGGCTCTAACATCTTGCCTTGTTCATATCTTGTATATATCCTATATGGAGAACACTGTGCTATTCGAGTAAACAGGACTGTCTGTTGGCTTAGAGATTATACATTAGCACCTCAGCTAGCCTTATTTATAATGTTTAGAGCCAATTAAAGAGAAAAAAAAATACCCTAGCCAGCCTTTTACATATCAGTATTAAAAAATGAGTCTCCAAATAATCAAAGTCGCAATAATTGTTTTGCATTTAAGGAGAGTCACTAAAGTTGTCTCCCACGTGAGAACCCATAAATAAAGTTTTACCGGGCCACAGCCATGTTCATCTGTTTACGTATTATTGGAAGCTGCTTTCCCACTGTGGGGCCAGAGGCAGGAAGTCCTCCTAAAAAACCTAAAATGTTTATCTCTGGCCTGTCACAGAGAAAGCTTGCTAACTCCCAGGCTATACTAATAAAATGAGAGTTCTTTTCTAGGAACAGACAAAATTGTAGTGCCCAGGTTAAAAACATTAAGTATATGAAGAGCTGTCCCATAGTGGTGCTAAGTGCATGCCAGTCTTGTAGTATTGTGTTGTCCAATTGAGAATATTAGCCATCTGTGACTAGAGGCTACTGTATTACTGCACAGTGCAGATAAAGAACATTTCCATCATTGCTTTAAATCTTGTTAGACGTTGCTGCATAGTAGTAAATACATATCACTTATTGTAGGCACTGCTCTTAAAGCATCTCAAAAACTGCTTGAAGCAAGGATTATTACCTCCATTCTACAGGTGAGAAAGCTGAAGCATGGGAACGTGAAGGCACTTCTTGCCACAGTCACCTCCCACTGGAAATCAGACCAGGCTGCCTGGCTTCCAAGGACAAGGTGGAGAGTGAGGGATGTGCCTACCTGCTGCACCCTGTTCCGAGCAGCAGGAGGGGCTTATTTTATGTGACAAGTGGTGTGGGTCCGTGGAGTTTTGAAATTGAAAGGATCGAATGTTGTGTAGCATATAATAACTGGGTTAGCTTTTAGAGACCTTTCTGTCTTCACTAAGCTGTGTTAAATAGATCGTTTAAATTGTGAGAGGTCTTCCGAGCAGTATTGACCCCTTGTAATTAGTGAAGATTATTTTGGCAGAGTAAACTGTTAACTGGGAATTTTGCCTTTATAACAGTTACATTTTTTTATTGTAGTTTTTCAAGAATGCTGTAATATTGAGTCCCATCATCTTTTTAGTAAAATAACCAGTGATTTAGTCTGAAATATTTTGTGCAAGGGAACACAATTACTTTTTTGTGTGTGTGAGAATCAGTGTTGCCATTGAGTTGCTATTTCATTTAAGTAGAGATACAGGGATTTATGAGACTACACAAAGGCTGATGTTTTCCATCACAAAACTTGAATACTGGGTAACCATTTTAAGGTGGGCACTTTAGTTTAGACCTTCCCTTTACTGAGTATCATTCACAGATACCACGGCCCTTCATGTGTTGGGCATTGTTGAAATATTTTGTAAATGCTGATACTTTATCTACACACTCTTGTTGCAGATAAGGAAACTGACACACCCATGAGGAAACCGCTATTTTAAATAACTTGACAGAAATGACAGTTAGTAAGTAAGTGGCACTGAGCTTAGGATGTAGGCCGTCGGCTGCAGAGGTATACTCGTGCTTGCTTGTTTTGCTGCTTTGCTGCGCACTGATGTTTTAATTACACTTCAGAGGTCTTATCTGCTTGTACTAGTCAGTAAGATTCAAAATGACGAGTGTGGCTTTGTGCCATCCCAGGTAGCCTCTTGATCAAATCCAGAGACAGCTGCAGTGGTCTGACTCTGTAACAGTACTTGCTCCAGGTAAATACTTCCTCCTGTTTCATGGTTTCTTGGTTAGCACCAAAAGTATTTCAGGGCACAAATAACTTGCTGGCTTTTTCATAGTCAATTCTGTCATGTCCTGTGTAACTTCATCTGTACCTTGGAGGAATTTTGGAAACTTCAGTATAAAGGTGTAGTTAAAATTAACCCATATTTTTCAGACATTTGATAAAGCAGTTGTCCTCATCTTGCACTTGTTCTGGTCTCTGTGAACTTCATTATGGCTCAGCAGTCTTAAATTGATCAAAGCAGTCCTCTAAAGTTAGACCATGTTGTCACTGTCTGTCTTCTGTCTGCTTAAGAGTACACATGTGCATGGGATTGTATTTCTAGCATAATTGATGTAGACATTTCTGATTGTCTTAGCAACATTGCTTGGTTGTAGTGAGAATGTATAAAAAGTATTTGTGTGTTTCAGAATGAAATAGTGAATTTGGAAACCGAATTTCTAAAAACAGCATTTATGTTAATGTGATGTTTTCTACTTAAAATATCTCACTTAATATTTTAGAAAATTTAGAACATGAAAACAGCCAAGTATGGTGCTGCATGCCTGTAATCCCAGCACCCAGGAGGCCGAGGCAGGAGCACCACCACTAGGTCAAGGCCAGCCTGACCTGGTGAGACCCTGTCTTGAAAAACAAACAAAAAGAATTTTTAAAGCATATTTAAGAAATACTAGATACATTTGCAATTCTAAAAGTTACTTTGTTGTATTTATAATAATTTGAATGTCATAAAACTTCACACTTTAAGCATTTAAATTTTTTCAGACCTAAGCATGGTATATCTTTGTTGTAAATTGTTTGCATTTTAATTCTGTGTTTCCTCATTTTCAGGCTGAAATAGAACTGTTTGTGAACAGGCTTGATTCAGTGGAATCTGTTCTTCCTTATGAATATACAGCGTAAGTTTTTCAGCTTCATTTTTATATAAAGTTTATATGACTCAGTAGAATTTTGTGTGCCTAGAACTCTATTTTCTCCACAATTAAGAGTAAATTTATATACATTTTAAAATGTATGAGACCTGAAAACATTTTTTTAAATTTGTTTTGCCAAGGTTAAAGTGTGCTCATCTTCCCATATTGCTTTACAATACAGAAGATGCAGTAAAATAATGGATTCCCTTTTTAAATCCATCTGTACTGAATTCCATTTTCTTAAAAAATTTTAATTATTAAATACCTCATACATTTTAAAATGGAATTCTTGTCTCTCATATAATCAGCTCCCTGAAAGAACTACTACTTTGATATTAACATCTCTACATCTCTGCAGTTTTCTCTGAATATTCTAATACTGTATTCACATTTATGCATTTTCATTTTAAACAAAAGTAGGCTCATACTATTATCTTTGGTTTGTATCTTGTCTTTCTTGCAGAATATGTTATAGATAACTTTCCACATTACTGTACAATGTCTTCAGTCTGTTTAGTAGCTATTTATTATTCCATCATAGGAGTTATATATATATTCCATGATCTGTTTGCTTACTAATTCCCTGTTTATCAACATTCGATTTCTAGCGTTTTGATAGAATGCTGCATGAAAAAATGCTGCATGAAAATTTTGTGTTCATTTGACTATGTATTCCATACTAGTTGTAGCATAGTCCTAAATTTTAGTTGGATTCTAATTTCTCCTTTACTTAAGTTTTAAGAAAAAAACATATGTATGTTATAGAGAAAAGCATATAAAAAAAGTAAGAATTTGTGTGTTTAGATATATATGATGCAAAACTCATGAGTGAATGGACTGTAATTTATATATCTGTTGATCACAGATACTTTATCTAGTTTTTGTTTCTTTTGGTAAGTAGTCATCCGTAATTGAATCTTTGCAGCTATTAGAAGAATTCAGTGGCTCTTTTATATCTAGTAGATGGGAGGTGTTCTGTCCAGCCAATTTTTATCTTGTGAGATTCATCTTTGGAAGTCTCACATTAATTTGTTGCCATTACTGTACTGTTCTCACCTACTTCCCATATCATTGTAGGGTAAACAAAGAATTGCTCTTTAATATTCTGTGGCAAAGCTGAAATGAAGCTGTAATGTTTAAACAAAACTTCATTGAAATCAATTAAAAATACAAGGGGGATCACAACAGGAGAGAATCTAATGGGTGACTGAGTGTGCTTTTCCATGACTGTGTTCTCAGGGGGTCTGTTTAGCAGTGCTCCTCTTTTTGGGATGTGATGGCCAGTGCATTAGGGAGAAGCGAGTAGACTTCACACAGCTTGCTGCAGTGTCATTTCTAAGTAAAGATTTGGATCAGCAAGTTACAACAAAAGGAGATAGGTTCTGAAAAATTCACTTGAAGAATATGGCTGTAAGTGATTTTATACTTTGAATGAATGTGTCAGTTTAAATCCCATAATTTATATTTTAATGAAAGTATTATTTAGAAAGTATTTCTATAATTAAAGTATTATTTATTATGTAATAGGAACATTGTTTAGTGGCTCAAGTGCATGCCTGGCAAATGTGAGATTGTGAGTTCAGTTCCCAGTACCCAAAAAAAAGAGTATTAGTTAGAGATTATGCTAAAGCATAATTTGGAGTGTTTCTGTTGTTTCAGAGAGTTGTGGCACAGGGGACTTGAAATACAAATACATTTCTTACTCATCTACAAGAGTTACTAAAATGATCAGTAGCTAATCTTTCAAGAGTGGCCAGATGTTTGATGTTTCATTGCTTTCTTTATATTTAAAAACTTAAATACTCTTTCCTCAGGTTTGATTTTTGCCAAGCATCAGAAGGAAAACGTCCGTCTGAAAATCTTGGTCAGGTATTATTTGGAGAAAGAATTGAACCTTCTCCATATAAGGTTGGTATTTTGTGTTACATAAAAACTATTTAGTCACTTTTTTTTTTTTTTGGCTTTGTTATGTTTTTTGAGAATGCTTGAATTAAGTTAGCTGTCATAGTCAAGCATTTCTTTCTTTGGCATCCAAATATAATTTCTTAATGCCACAATTTGAAAGTGTCTCTGTCCTTACAACATGTCATGCTAAGTGTGTCTTAACAAACATAGTGTTATAAATAATAAGGGGGTGGGCTAAAGAGCTTGTTCCCTACCGTGTCTACCTTACAGAGAGGCCTGCTCCCAGCCTGCTGGTCATCAGGAGTTGCTCTGGCTGCTCTGTGTCACTTCCCCTTTTCAAGCACTGTCCTTAGACAGCTTGCCCTTAGATAGGCATTAGCACTGACTGGGTACCCACCCCGCCTTGGGTTTTCTGAAGGTTAATCTTTCCATTGTGATCACTGAAAGTATATTTGGAACTTGTTGAATACACTTTTAGCACAGCAGTTAAGCCAAACTCAGCACAGTGGAAGATGCTCTCTCCACTAAATTCGCCTCCCACCGTTCCCTTCCCTTTTAAGTCTGTTACCCTTTCCTGTTGTCCAGTCCCCTGTTCCATTTGACTTCTGCTCTCCCACTGCACAAAGAGCAATGGCCTTTCTCTTTTAGAAAACTTATTTATAATAATATATCACTGTATAAAAAATGAAATAGTGCAGAAGAATATAAAATGAAAAGCACATCTCTTCCCCCAGTTCCTGTTTAGTTTCCTGTTGCTCTTTCCTTGAAATTTCTCTGTGCGTATAAATGCATAACATTGGATTTACTTATCTATGTTTTAATCCATTGTCCTATACTTTACATTTTTCCTTTTACTCTTTAACTGACCACATGAGAACTACTCACTTTAATGGCTGTAACTTGACTCCAGGCTTTTCTCCCCAACTCAACAGCTGCTTCTCCTGGCTTCCTATTCTTGTCTCTCGTGTCTGAGACCTTCTGTGTTGCTGTCTTGCCTCTTTTTACGCTCCCTGCCCCCCTGTTCCCCAATCACCCCGGCCCCCTGCAGTGGCGCTGTATTACATTGACAGCCTCCGTGGAAACCCTTGGGCCTGTGTCAGCCGCACAAACTATCTCATTCCCTCTAGCACCTGGACCTGCACTGGGAAGCCCCTGAGGAAGAGACATCAATGTGCAGGCCTGATCGCCTCAAGTTTGCGGTTTCCAGCCGTAAATGTGTCTTCCTCAAATATGTCAGACAATGTTTTGTGCTCTCAAAATGCTAATAATTTTAAATAGCCAAACTTGGGGAGCAGTTTTATTTCCCAAGTAAGGAATTAGGGAATAGGTAGGCTGTTTTTAAGACCAGGGCACAAGAACTCAAGAACTTGGGGCTGAGAGATTAGATTTTTCTTCACAAACCAGCCATAAGTACATTGAATAGTGTTTTTCATTTCACTTTTTATTCTTCTGGCCTTTATTTTCAAAAATTATTTTTACCTTATTTTAGATTTACAGCAAAAACAATGATAACAGCAACAAAATAAAACTCCAAAACTACTTTGTCATCTTCTGTGTCTGACTTCTGTCTGCGTCAGGAGAGAGTGTAAGGCACTGTGTGTGTTATATGAAGCTGAGCCGTCCTGTGTCCGCCCCTGTTAGCTCAGGTGTAGCCACTCATCTCCTTCATGCATTTAGCTGACAAGCTTGTTGGTAACTTGAGTGTGCCAGACTTGTCGATGTGGGCTATAGTTATGAACAAGGCAAAAAATCTCTGCCATTGGACCAGGGATTTAGCTCAGTGGTGTAAGCACCTGCCTGATAAGCACAAGATCGTGAGTTTGATCCCCAGTACAAAAAAAAAATCTCTGCTCTAATGTACCTCCTGTTGTGATGGAGGAAAGGAAACAATATAAACACTAAAGTTGTTTCCTCAGTAAAGTTGTTTATTGAAGAAAAAAATACTGAAAGTAAAGCAGGAAAATTTTACATTTTGCAACTGTAAATAGGCTTACTGCGAAGGTGACATTTAAAAATGTAAATTTAGGAAGTCTCACTGAGAAGGTGACATTTGAATAAAAGACCTGAAGCAAGTAAGGGAGTAAGCAGGTGACTAGGTAGGGGAAGGCGTTCCAGGTGGAGATACCAGCAAATGCCAGGGTCCCAAGGTGTGAGCTGGCTTGTTGTGTTCAAATACAGAAAAAGTCAGTACAAATTGAGCAGAATAGTCAGCAACGAGGACAAAGAAATAACAGGACTACTTCATAGAGTGGCTCACAGGCCACTGCAGAGCCTTTCGACTTTTACATCTGAGCAAGATGGCGAACACTGGAGGGCTTTGTGTAGACTTGGATTTCACTACAGTCACTCTGGCTTCCATATCAGTGATGAACCAAAGGAGTGTAAAGAAGGAAGCCAGAGACCAGTTAGATTCCACAGCCTTCCAGGTAGGAGCTGATGGTGGTTTAGATCTTGGGGATAGAGGAAGGATTGTGAAGTGGCTGTTTTGAAGGTGGAACCAAAAGAATTGGCTGAGGGTAAGATGTAGCTTGTCAGGTGTGTTTTGTAAGATGAGAAACTGGGAACAGTAGGTGTAGAAGAAATGGAAAAGTAATGGACATGATAAGTAAAGAGTGCTGATTAGACATCCAAGTGGAAATGTTGAAAGAACAGTTGTATATTATGTTGAGTTTGAAGAAGGGCTTCAGCTTGGAGATCAAGCTGTCTGTCTCTGTCTCTCCCCCCTTCTTTTTCTCCTTCTTCCCCTACTCCGTCTTCTCTCCCCTTCCTCTCTACCTCTAGAGAGAATCATTAGTGCCTAGGTAGTGTTCACAGCCACAAAATGGAGCAGATTCTGAAAGGAGTGGTATAGAGGAAACAATTCCAAGGTCCCAGTCCTGAAGCACCTAATTAGTATTATAGGCTGAGGCTGAAGGTGTGAGAAAGCAGAAAAATGAGGAAGGTTCCTGGAAACCAACATAAGAAAGTGTTTCTTAGAGGAAGAATTGGCTCCTCTACCACTGCTAGATCAGGAGAGTAGGGACAGAATTGACCTTGGGTGTAGCCTTTGGTGTGAGCCACTGGTGAGAAAGCTGCTGTGGGGGAGTAGCTACCTGAGAAAGTGGAATGACCAGTGGCGTACAGCTCTGCTGAGCTCCTGTATTTGGGAGAAACAGTGGCACGGTGTCAATGAGAACTTTATGTATCTTTCAGCAGGGTTTGTATATGGTTGGGGATGATCCAATAAAGATAAGAAGAGTGAGGATTCGAGAGGTACTGCTGAGTGTGTCCTTGTACAGGAATAAAGGGACGGGTCCTAGTCTCCCCATGGAGAAGTTGGCCTCCGTGACATGGTTAATCCATGGTAACTGGAGGACATGATGCTAGAAGGTGACAGTGTGGAATTTCTCAGTGAAGTAGGAAGCATGGTCACCCCAAGAGTGAGGGGGAAGGGAGGAGAGATGGGGCTTTGAGGAAGGAGGCATCAATAGGAGGGTAGCGCACAGGACTGCAGAGTGAGTGCTGGCACATCACTTGTCTCTGAGCTAGAGGACAATTTGGAGTTGTAGTGGCTGGGATGCTGGTGTGTTTCTCCATTTGTTTTCTGTTGTGCTGCTATAGAGTTGAATTTAACCAGGTTTGTGTTTTGACAAATGGGTACAACAGGGTGAGAGAAGACCAGATACCCTGAGGACACAAAAGCGACCTTAGAATTTGAGCTTGCAAGGAGGGAAGGAAAGCCATGACCTTTCTGAGGTGAGCACTGTAAAAAGTCTGTAGTGGGGGAACAGTAAGCAAACCATAGTGTTGATTGGTTTTGGTGTCTTAGAGTTGAGGAGTACTTGAGCTGGTGAGCTGGGAAAATAGGGCGGTACTTTGACACTGGAAACTTGACATTGAAATGGCAGAGGAATGAGGGTGGTGATGGGGGTGCTTTGGTGTATGATGAAGGTTAGCAGCTGGAGAAGGGATCAGAGAACCAAGAGGACAGCTGTCTTAGTTAATTTCTCATTGCTGTGACAAAGTACCCAGTACCTGCAAATTCAAGGAGGAAAGGTTTGTTTTAGCCTACAGTTTGTAGAGTCCATAGTCAGCTGGCTCCAAGGCAGGGCAGCATGGCAGAGGAGAAACAGCTCCTGGCATAGCAAGCAGGAAGCAGAGAGCGGTGAGAAGGGAGGGAGGTGGACCATAGACCCTTCCAGGCCACGCCCTCAGCAGCTCATTTCCTGTGACCAGGCTTCACTTCTCAACATCACACTTAGCTGTAAGCTCATAAGTGGTAGAGAACATACTGAGAAGAGGCTGAGGGTGCAGGATGGCTTCTGTTGCTGATGACACACGAGTTCCAAAGGGCACGTGGCAGGGGTTTGGGGTCAGGGAGGGGTAGAGATGGTATCTGAAAGATGGATGTTGGGGTTGAGAGGTAGGACAGGAAGGAAGCCTTGGAGACCCAGACTTCTGTGATGACAAACATTAGAGAGAAATGAGGCCCAGGGAATTAGTCCTCGTGGTCTTCAAGCAGCCATGGCCGCATAGCTCTTAAAGGAGCCCACAGTGTCTCCCCCAGAGTGTGAAGGGACTTGATAGAATTTTTCTACCATTTGATAAAAGCTGGTGATGGGATATATAATAACAGCTGTCATTTAGTAAACACTTATTTTTGTCAGTTAGCATCATAAGTGCTTTGCATGTTTCTGTATTTAATCCAACAATCCTGCATGTCGTAACTAAACCTGTTTTACAGGTAGTTGCTCAAGCTAAGGTAGGGCTAGGCAACTTGCCAAGCTCCCATATCAAGATGGAATTGGCTCTGTAACCAGGCCTGAATGTAGGTTGATAAAGCATTTGATTTAATGACTTCCACAGAACTAATCCATAGATAATTCTAGGCTCACATTGAATAATTCAAGAAAAATTACCATAAAACATTTTCCTATATAAATTACGTTCTTTTTATATTTTAATTGACTGTATAAAAGTAGAACAATGAGGGGTTTGCATGTTATGAGGATTTTGTTCCCTTGAGAGCTAATATTTTAAAACCTTTAACAAAACATAGTCTTATGAAATAAATCCATAACCAAAGATAATTTAATAGATAATTAAATTTAGTCTAAAGATAACTTAAACTGTTAGAACTCCCCAAGAAAACATTATAGGGAAAGGCAATAAGATGTCTTTTTTCCCTTTTTTTGGTGGGGAGGATACTGGGGATCAAACTCCCAACCTCGCACTTGCCAGGCAGGTGCTTATGCCACTGAGCTAAATCCCCGGCCCCTAGGATGTCATTACTAAGAGCATTTTCTCTAGAGCTCGGCTTTCTTTGCTTAAGTCCTGGCTCTGTCATTTCATAGTTGTGTGACTTTTTCTCCTTCAGTTTCCTAGTCTGTATATAATGGACGAATGTCTTCCCTCATAGGGTTATTGGGAGGATTACACTAGGCTTAATATATTTAAGTACATAGAATGTAGGAGGCACTAAGTAAATGTTAACTATTATTAACCACTTTTGTCTGTGGTATTGGTGTTACTTCTTTGCAATTGAACACCCAGGTTGACCCTCCTAAACTCACTGGGCATTGAATTGAGGTGTAAGTTTTGCCCTTTTGGTGTAACTCATTCATATTTTCCCTCTCCCTCTCCCCTTCCCTTCCTTAATTTGTTTTAAGGTTGGTGACTGTGCCACTGATTCCATACTGTATATACTTTTGCTTTTCCAGTTTCTGTTTTTAAAATATGAAGCTCTAAACTTTATATGTTTCAATAAGTCCTACTCCGATGCTAGTCAGCAGTGTGGCGAAATTAAACCGTTGGCTGACAGGTGGCAGTAGTGGGCCACACTTAAACTTGCTCCACTGCTAATGTATAGCAGGTGGTTTAAGGATGTTTACGATGTATAAGAGTGGATTCCCGAGAAGGGAAACATATACAACTTTTTAACACCTATAATAAAGTTTGAATTTATTAAAAGATTTACAGTAATCAGCTATATATGTAGTTTGTAAATACAGCCTTCTGAAAACTAGAAAATAAGATTTTTTGAATGTGCCTTCTAATAAATCAAAATAAATATTATTATAGAGTATGTTGTGAACATCATTACTTTTATACACAAAACAGGCCCTAGATCTAAATTGGAGGAACTTTAATTTTAAAGAATTACCAATTTTTATTTCATTTTCATTATTAAATAAAGTCTTGAAAATTGAGGGTCTTTATACTTGAGTAAAAGATCAGATTCACTTTGTAGTCACTCATGTGTGACTTTCTTATATCATCCTATTGTATCTCATTTACTACTGAATCTCCATCAGGTGGCATTTAAGGAGGCCCTTAATTCTATTGAATAATTCGACATTTGCTTATGACTAGAAAGGCATCAACTTTAGAGTTCTGAATCATAACCATGGGATATTACTGTGGAGAAACAGATGGTCCAGTTTGTTCTACTTGTGGGTTCTTTTTTTCTCTCTTCTGGGATTCATTTTTGTGTAAAAGGTGAGTAGATTGAAAATATCAAAAGGAAAAACTTAGGAAATGAGAAATTGGAGACAAGTATTTAGAGAAACTAAGATTGAAGTTTAAATCTGTTTGAGCTACGAAGAATTTTTAAATATTTATTGCCAAGGTTAATGCACTTATGTAATACTCTTTGTTATCTTTACAAAGGACCTGGATATTTTTCTTAAAGTACCTTTCACTTTCTTTTCATACAGTTTACATTTAATAAGGTGGAAACCTGTAAGCTTGTTTGTACAAAGACATACCATACAGAGAAAGCTGAAGACAAACAAAAGTTAGATTTCTTGAAAAAAAGCATGTTACTGAATTATCAACACCACTGGTAAGACATGAAGATTTGGGCTTTGGGGCTTTTTCCTTTTCAGAATAAAACATCTGTTTCAGCCAGGTGTGGTGGTGTACACCTGTAATCTGTGCTCTTGGAATGCTGAGGCAGGAGAGAATTGCTATGAGTTTGAGGCCAGCCTGGGTTACATAGTGAGTTCAAGGCCAGCCTGAATTGCATAGCAAGACCCTGTCTCGAAAACCAAAAGCAGAAACATCTGTTTCAGTAAGTATATAAATTACTTTGTGGTCTGTGTAAAATATAGGAAATTAATTCATTTCTTAATAGTAACAGTATGAAGTAATAGCTTTTACTTTTCAGAACATAGTTAAAGTATCATTTTTTTCATAGTAACCATTTTTAATTACAGATGTTAACATATATTAGCAACATAAACTTCAGCTGTTATGAAAACATGTTCCAAAAATTTCAGAAATAACATTTTTTTTTTTTGAAATAACCGTTTCTACAAAGTATCATCTTAATAAATGGATTTAGGTTACTATAATATCGGGTATTTCTTTGTTACATGGACCTCGTACATAGAATACTTTTGTTATTTACTCTTGTGAGGTTAACAGGAATTATACTTATGGAAAGGATCTAGTTCAGTCTTCTAGAGAAACATACTGTGAACCATGAAAAAGATCAGAGTAAAAGAAAATGTAACTGCCATTTGATGTTTTATAGATAGTATCTACTTCAAAAAAAAATCAAACACTTTGTTTACTATCTCCTACCTCCTGCTTCCCCTACAGTACTGGGGATTGAACCTAGGGCCTGGCACGTGCTAGCCAAGTGCTCTACTACCAAACTGCATCCTCACCCCAGCTGTCTCTCATTTTGTAACCATTGTGTGTAGCATTAACAAGTTTCTTCCCACCTTATTTGAAATCAGAAAGCCATTAAAACTATCTTAGTTTGTTTCCAAAATTGTGTACCAGTACCCCAATGTAAAATATCACAAAAGGCTCCCAGAATCCACTCTTTCAAGAATGATCGCTATTACTCTGCTGGATAATTTTGCTTGCCAGTGTCTGTATTCTCTATAGATTCATGGTTTATGTGTGTTTTGTTTCTTTGGAATGGGTAACGTGCTGGAGGTGATGCCAAGGAGAACCATCTTCTGTCCTGCCCTTGAAAACTGTTTGCCCAGGCACAGGGAGGGTGGAAGTGGTAGCCCTCAGCTCAGATTTGACTGTCCTGCAGCCCAGATGCAGTGATTGGAGCTTCTCTTCCTGTCTTTCCTGTTTAGTTCTTCTCCATGTTCCCAGCCATACACATGAAACAGAGTGGTCCTGGGACTGGCAGGAGGGTCTTGTGATTAGTCAGTATGTGGGGGCTGCGTACACTTGAGCCCCATGGAGATGAGCCCCGTAAAGAGCTGGGGCTCTGGTGGAGGAGGAGAAAAGGGTACTGTCAGGAACCTGCCTGTTAGCATGCCAATGGCTTTTTCATCTGACCCCTGGTGCAGACAGACTTGGATGTCCCCTTCATCTTTTCCTGGTTTCCAGTCTATTAAAAGCTTTCTTCCCAAGCTACAGTGAGAAGAAACTTAATCAGCTAGATCAGTGTAATTTGAGATACCTTTACTTATAGTAATAAGTAATTTGAAATTTCCCTCACTATTTTTCTTTTCCTTCATATTGTCCTTTACACCCTTGAAAATATTATTTAAGTCTTATGTTGTCTTCTCATATTAGTAGTCCCTGCCACCTCCATTTACTCTGATTGTTGACTGAGTGAAAGGTCGACTCCTCGGGTCTAGGGGTTCCTTCCCAGCTTATTTCCTTCCTCCCTTTGGTGCCAAGGATGCTGTTCAAGGTCTTGGTTCTGAGAATAATAGAAGCAACTCTTCCTTAGCAGTTTCTGTCTTAGTTACTTTTTGTTTTGCTGAGACAAAATACCCAACAACCAAAATTAAAGGAAGAAAAGTTTTATCTCACAGTTTGTAGAGTTTCAGTCTATAGCTGGCTGGCTCTAAGGAAGGGTGGCTTGGCAGAGGATCATTGTAGAGGGGAAAAGGTTTGTGGTGGGCTGAAGGTAGCCAAGCAGTGAGGCAGCAGACAGCAGCAGCAGCCCTCTTTCTAGGCCTACTGTATCCAGGGTGGCGCTTACACTCAGGATAGGGCATCCACATTCCCAGCATCACACACCCCAGATCCAGCCACCATTGAAAAGCCCCATCTATGACCTCATGGAGCTTTGGGGGACATCTAGACACAAGCTATAACAGCCTCCACACAGGAAAGTGCTTCAGAAATCTTTTTAGCAAATTTATGATGCAGTTAACTTACATCCTGTCTTGATGCTAAGATACTTAAGAAAAATAATTTCAAATAGTTACAAAGTTAGAAAGCATTCAGTAGTAAAGTTTACAAATTAATATTAGTTGTAAGTTTAAGGTATTCTGTTTAAAAAAATGAGATATACTAGTAAATAATGATTTTTACAATTGAATAAGAAAAATTTATGATACAAGTCTGAATCATTAAGAAAAATATAAAGCATATCATAAATACATAGTAGGTCTAGACAAAGGCTTGTGGGGGGGTACATTTGAGGTATACATAACATTCATCAGAGAGAATTTGTACCTGCATGTACCTGCATGTAATATACCTTGATTCTTCTTTTTTTCCCCCCTATTCCTTTCTCCTTTAGTTCTTGAATTAGCTCAGTACACATTTAGAAAATGTGATTCACATTGATGGGTTTATTGAGAGCATTAATTAAATGTACTTCTTTTTTTTTTTTTTTTTTTCTTGTCTTTTTGAGACAGGGTCTCTATGTAGTTCAGGCTGGCCTTGAGCTCACTTTGTAACCCAGGCTGGTCTCAAACTCACAAAAATCCACCTGCCTCAGCCTCCCAAGTGCTGGGATTACAGGCGTGAGCCACCACGCCTGGCTGTACTTCTTTGACTTATGTTATTTTTTGTTATGCTATTTTTGGAGTATTGGGAATCGAACTCAGGACCTCATGTTTACCATATGCCACTGAGCTAGCTATATCCCTAGCCCTTGATTTATTTATGAAAATTTTACAATATGACATGTTTTTAATCATAAATATCAGAGCGAATGGCAAATCTGGACATTGTTGTGCATTCTTGTAATCTCAGTACTATAGGAGGCTGAAACAAGAGCATTGCAAGTTGGAGGCCAGCCCGGGCAACTTGATAAGACTCTGTCTCAAAATTTTTAAAAAGGACTCAGAGGAGGGCTCTGGGTTCAATCTCTGTACCACAAATAACTAAATAAGTAAATAAATAAATAAATAAATGGGGGCAACTAAGGGGTACAACTCCAGAAGTATAGTGCTTCTGTTATAAAATGTTCTTGTGAATGTAACCCATTTTATTTTATCCTTTGCACTAAATTGCTTTAGGGCAAACCTAACCATTTTCTAAATTACAAAGTAATAAATGCTTGTGAAAGACCACAAGCAATTCAGAAAATATTAAGTAATAAGTAAGAGTCTTCTACACTCCCAGTTGTTAGGATCCTATTCCCCATCTTCAAGGTAAGACTGTTATTTCTTACATGTTTCTGGATTTTCTGTGCATGCACAGGTAGGTGTGTGCCTTTTCTGAATAACATGGCTGAATACTATACACATTATTCTGCTGCTTGCTTTTTCCACTTAAAATATTATAAGCATTTTCTGAGATCAAGTTCCTCTGTAGGTCTGTATTTACCTCATTCTTTTTTAATTGTGTGACATTTCATTACATGAATGAAGTGGCTTTTCCTCCATAACATTCTAATCATGTGTGAACTTATTTTTGTTATAAAGAAAAGTTAATAATAATTTTCTTACCTCAGTTGATGAAAATTTTTCTTATTTGGGGTATCAGAACACAATTTTAAGGATCTTTTGAGCTCACTCTGTCAGCAGGCTAAGCTACTTTGTAGTTTTGAAGACTGACTAGTGTTTGATACTACCACCAGCAACTTGAATTTCTTCAGACTCCTGCATTCCTCCAGAGTTTGGGGTTAGGACTTGCATGTGTGCATGTGTGCTGCATGTGTGTGTGTATGCGTGCATGCATGTGTGCATGTGTATGTGTTATACTGGAGATTGACCCAGGACCTCATGCATGCTAGGCAGGTGCTTTACTGATAAGCTATACTCCTGACCCTTTATGCATTTTAAAAATAAAAGTATGATTGCTCAACTAGTTACCAAAGTACATAAAATATTTTTAATCTCATAAACTCCTAGACTATAGCTTATTGGCCAGAAAGAGGTCTTGAAGGTATGTTAGTGTATTTCATCCCAGATTCCCACCAAGTTAGCAAAGAGGACCGATGTATTATTTTTAAAAATATCCTAATGGGTAATATGCGTTTTTACTCACGTTAATACCATACAGGATGACTTAAATGCCCTGCCTCTTTGGTTTTGGTTAGGATTTTGATTACTCCTTTCTGATGAGAAACTTTTGTAACTTCTTGGGAAAATGTAATTATTAATAAATGGAGCTTGATTGGTAGCAGTATTCATAGTTCCTGGAGGGTGGAGGGAAATACTAAGAAGCAGACCTTCATGACAGAGTGTTGAGGCCATTCAGCCTTTATTCTTTTGAGTCTTCTTTTTTTCACTGCCAGGTTGGAAATAGGATTTAAATTTTTTTTGATGTTAGAAATCTGAATAAATATTGCTCCCTAACTTAGGAGGGCAGTAATTAAAAGTGATATTCTTTAATTTTTCTCTTATTTCAAAGGGTTTGTTGGTTTCAACTGCATCCTCCTACCAGAACCAGGCTATTATATCAAGACATTATATAAATAATTGATAATTTGTTTGCCTTTGAAAAATGCAAAGTACCCCTGAATTCCTCATTTGGTAACTAGCACTATAATTTTTATGTAATCTCTCTCTCTAGTATGATAGAATAAAGCTATTATATATGGTTTATATGCACTCATCGGTTGAATTTCATTCTCTAAAAAAATTAAAGCATCTAACTGATTCTTTAGGCTTCTAGAAAATTGGAATTATTTATTTTATTGTTTTAAGCTTCTAATATTTTATAGTCTTTTTCACTGGAACTAGTAGCCTGCTGGCTATCATAATAAGCAACTTAATAATATAGGTAATCTCAAATTCAGGGCACTGAGTACTATTAAATAGCATTTAAATATGATGAGACATGTTTTATTAGGTCATAATGTACACCTCAGGTGGATATAAGATCCTAATTTTACTTCCTAAGGCATATATTAATTAACAAGTAAAACATGCTCTAGAGTGTCATCTTATGGCTGTAATACAGCTAGTATATTTTGACGAATTTTTAAAATTTTTATCCCATTGTGCTCTGAAGATAGGGGCCATATGCTCAGACTTTAATGTAGCTGTGCAGTACTCCAGAACTTTGTTCTTCTCTTACCTTTTTTTTTAAAGCTGTTTTTCACTATAAAGCATCAAAGATTTGTTCTCTAGAGTTAAAGGATTATTTCTTTTAGAAATCATTTACAATTACAATTTTAAGAAATAATACTGTAAATCTCCTTTATCTGGCCCTGTGAACCTTTTCCCATTCTACAGTTATATTCTTCATTTTTGTTGAATTTCTTTAATAATATAAGAGTTTGCTTCTGTACTATTCAGTAAACTGTTTCCAAGGAATTATATTTTATTGCTTTGCAGCTATTTAGAGCTTTGAATGTTCGTCTAAAGGTAAATTATACTTGGTTGTCTAGATTATACTATTAAATTAGCAATTGCATACATTAATTTATAAAACTCCCCTTTACTACATACATTTATAGTTTCAAAGAAGCTATGAAATTTTTTTCTGCACTGTTGTATCAGATATTGGCATCCTGTCAAGTACTTACAATTCCTTGGGTTTTAGAATCCTAAAGCATTGAGCCTTTTACATTTTACAGTGAGATGGGCACTGATTTGGGCAATAATTTAGTCATGTTTGCAGGGTTCTTTTCTAACTTGACTCTTAATTCTGTGCCTAGGATTGTGGATAACATGCCTGTTACGTGGTGTTACGATGTTGAAGATAGTCAGAGGTTTTGCAATCCTGGATTTCCTATTGGCTGCTACATTACAGATAAAGGCCATGCAAAAGATGCCTGTGTTATTAATGTAAGCTTTTGATGAACTCTATGTTGTTTTATAAAACATGGCTTTTTAGAGAATTCATCTTTTACTTGGACAAAAATTGTTATATTCACTGAATGAGTACCACTCATGTTCTGGAGTATAGTTGCTTAAATTGATGCCAAATTAATAATGTATAAATTTAACAGTGAAGTTAAAATAATTCAAATTCAGTTCTTTTTGCATGCCAAGTGCTATGCTAAGAGCTGGGACTTTCTTCTGTGACATCATTCTTTTATAAGTAATACATTCATAGAATACAGACATTAATACAGAAGGTAATAATATTAATAGGAATATATATTAAAATAACTTATGTTTGCTTAAGGTAACCTAATTTATTCTATTGATGGATGTGAATTGATAGAAGTTAGCATGAGCTTGATCATGAAACTGGTTTATTGGTTAGTGCATTTTTGAGAGTTGACCAGAGACACTTGAATGACTTAGATCATTGGTTTAGTCCAAAGTTACAAATTTAAGAAGGAAAAGTGTTTAAATGTATAAACTTTGAAATGCTTGTAATAGTTTAAGATTTATTTTGTTAATCTTTTTTATTGAAAAACTAGAAAGTGTTAGATTGTGTTCTTTTGAACGAGTGGTTTATTAAATTTTATGTAAAAATTAAAACTTTAAAAAAACATGACTTAAACCTTCCCAAAATTAATTTTTGGCTTATAAGGAATTTAAACTCAAAGCTTAAAAAACATTTTCCTGGGAAAGGATTACAATTCTATCCAAGCTTAAATTTCCCTTGTTGTAACCAATTTTAGTTTTTTACTTTGACTCTATTGTAGCCAGATTTCTACCTTTAACTTTAAGTTCTGTTCCACAGTCAGAATTCCATGAGAGAGATACATTTTACATCTTCAACCATGTTGACATCAAAATACATTACCACGTTGTGGAAACGGGATCCATGGGAGCAAGATTAGTGGCTGCTAAACTTGAACCAAAAAGGTAACTATACAGATAAAGAGTAAATATATGAGGGAAGTACTGTGTAAGTTCAGAGAAGTGTGTTGGTCCCAATTGCCTTGTTCCCTCTGCATTACTCTGGCGTTTCAGGATTGATAGTGACTGAAATTCCTGTCACTGTGTGACTTGTTACTGAGTGTTAGGGTGGTTGGAGCAACCGTAGTTACAGCCCTCTCACAGTGGTGGTCAGGCCAAGGTGCCTTTCTGGTTTGTCATTCAGGAAGTTTTGAGGTTTCATCTGTCAGTGTGGGCAAGAGAAGGTGAGAGTTGGCACAGCGTTTCCCTTTGCAGTGGAAAGAGCCCTTCCCCAGGATCGTGTGACCTTCCTGTGGTCAGAGGCGGATGCTGAGCGGTGCTGAGCGGTGCTGTTGTTCCTGAAGCCTCCATGCTGTGCTGTGTTAGACGCCAGTGTTTGGAGAACCTCAGAAAGGGCATCTCGGCAGGTGGTTGGAGCTATTGGCATGAAAGTACATTATGTTGATGGAATAGTCTATTCTGCCATGATTTTTCCTGCCACAGAATCACCCATTTTCTCACATCACTAGTGGTAAAGAAATGCTTGTCGTAATAAGGTGGCAGTTCATTTAAACTACCTCCATGGTTTTTTCTTTTTAAAGAGCATTTAGCTGGGCACCCTGGCACATGCTGGTGCTAGTACTTAGAAAGCTGAGATAGACAGGTCCCTTGAGCCCAAGAGTTCAGGATCAGCCAGGTAATTCAAAGAAACCCTGTCTTTAAAAAATAAATAAATAAATAAAATTAATGCTGTTCTTAGCATAGGGTTGTCAGAAGTTTGTTTTCAATTTTGAGTAATGCTTTTGTACACTTAATTATAACTAAGCCCATTATTTTTATGAAGTAAATATTTGCTGTATTAAACATGATATGTATAATTTTGTCTTTTACTATCAGCAGCATTTTGAAATATGTACAGAATTTCTAACTTGTATTTTACCCCATTTTCTCAACCACTTTATCAGCATCTTGCCAAAATGTTTCTTCCCACAGCTTCAAACATACTCATATAGATAAACCAGACTGCTCCGGACCTCCCATGGATATAAGTAACAAGGCCTCTGGGGAGATCAAAATTGCCTACACTTACTCTATTAGTTTTGAGGTGAGTTTTTTTAATGTTTAATATATCTTAGAAATTGATTTTAAATTTGTACTATTTAAACTAATTAAAAATACTAATGATTAAGCTTATCAAATAGATAAGCACTTAGTGAGCTGGTTTTTAGAATAGTTTGGTAGTGCACTAAGCAACATAATCACTCTGAAAACTAAGTTTCCATTTAAATGAAACCGTAGAGGGAATTGGAGAATTGAGCCTGATTTGTGTTATCCTTGGGAGATATATAGAAAACTAAGGGTAGAAAACAAGCATAGAAATACATGGAACGAAAATGTTAAAGGCATATATCAAAAGCATTTGGAAATAGTACCATTTTCAAAGTCGGGATTTGAATGTGAACATAAATGGATCATTTTTTATTGACAGATTTTCATAAGACATTAATTACTACAGGGTGTTTTTTATCAGTGGAGAAGTGCCTAAGGAGAAAAGTAAAAGTTTGTTGTGAAAAAATGAAGTATTCCACCTGTATCTTTTTTTCTTATTATCAGTGATTGAACCCAGGGCCTTTGCATGATGTTTATCCCTAGGCCTACTTTTTATTTTGAGATAGGGTCTTGCTAAGTCACTAAATTGCCCAGGTCAGGCTCAGATTTGACAATCCTCCTACCTCAGCCTCCCATAGTGCTGAGATTCTATAGGTGCGTGCCACCACACCTGGGTTCCATCTCTATTTTTAAAAAGCTCTTTTGGCACTGCAGTATACTTGTGATATTTAATATCCTTAGGTTTTTTTCTCAAATAGTTTTTAATCTTGCAAGCTCAGCTGAGTAGAACAGCATATATTTCTAGGTATTAAGAACCCAGTGTGAGAGAGATTTGTAGGATACTCAGTGTACCTGGGTTGTGATTTTTTGGTCTAGTTAGCTGTCCTGTAGGAACAGAGTAGTAAGTTATGTCACTGAGTATTTTCTGAACAAATTAAATATAGCACTAAACTTTGACATCAAAAATAAATATTTGCTAGTTTTAAACAAGATTTTTAAGAATCCAAGTGAGTAGATACTGTTAGAAACACTCATGGATTTGTTTTGTTTTGTTTACTGTTTAATCTCATCCTGTTTTCCACTGTTAAATCTAAAATTCCCTGAATCTTGTGACTAACCTAAGTTGTAAGCATCAGAAAGTGCAGGTGCTGACTGAACAGAAGGGCAGCTGTGGAAGGGAACTTGAGGTTTTTAATGTGCTTTGTCAGTACATGTTCAAGGAGTTCTTCTCTTTCCCCCTTCAGGAAGACAAAAATATCAGATGGGCATCTAGATGGGACTATATTCTGGAGTCTATGCCTCACACCCACATTCAGTGGTTTAGGTAAGGGTATGGTTTGTCTGCTTTTGCCTGCCTGGTTATTCTGTCCCTACCTGGTTGTTTGTGCAAGCCTCTCAGTTACTGTCTAATCCTGTGTATTTAGAGGTCTGGGCCTGGGTTCCCATCTCGGCTTTTCGTCTTGAGTTGTTTGTCAAGGCAAGCCACATACTCCTCACAGTTTGTTTTTTATCCAGAAGAATATAGCTCATTGGATTGTTCAGAGAATTAAAGGAGGTAAGAGTCAGCATCAGAGGACATGACTGGCATGTACAAGTACTCAGTAAATGGAAGGTGCTGCCATTCTTACACTACTGTTTTTCTTTCCCAAAGCATGACTCAGAACTCTAGCATAGAAACTTATTCATCTTGCCATCATTCTCCTTTTTTTTCTACTTTGCTGACTAATCGTTTGACACTCTAGGTACTCTGAGCAAACTTCTTCTGTATATTTCTGGAGGACCCAGGCCAGTTCTTGTTGATTCCTTGCTGAGTGTGCAACAGTAGTATGTTTGTTTGTTTGTTTGTTTTTGTGGTACCAGGGATTGAACTCACAACCTTGTGCTTGCCAGGTAGGCGCTTAGACCACTGTGCTAAATCCCCAGCCCTGCAACAGTAGTTTAGACCCAGTAGCTATTTGATAATGTTGACTGTGAGCAAAAAACTTCCACCTCTAAACACAAGGGCTGGAGATGTAGCTTAGTGGTACAGTGTTTGCACAAGGCCCTGAGTTTGATTCCCAGCACTGCCATAAGTCAGTCAATTTAAATCCTAAAACCAGAACCTATATTATGATAAATATTAAAGCTGTATATCTGCTAAAGAGAAACATGGAAGAACACAGCTCACTGAATTTGTTGGCTTTTATGTAGTTTTAATTTTGACTAATGCTGCTCTAATGTTACACAATGAATAGATTTTTTTAAACTTTAAACTGTCCCGTAGATTAAGCTTATTAAATTATGAATTATGAAATGCTTATTTTTACAGCATAATGAATTCCCTAGTGATTGTTCTCTTTTTATCTGGAATGGTGGCTATGATTATGTTACGGACACTGCATAAAGATATTGCCAGATACAATCAGATGGATTCTACGGTGAGTGGGGACATTTTATCTCATCTTTATTCTGTGAGTGACGGTCTTTATGGTTGCTTCAGAAAAAATTGAAAGTGGCTCTAGAACCTACTTTTAAAATTTTCTTCTCAAAAGTTATCTTGAGTTTACATTTTCAGATAAGAAAGTAATATGTACATGTACATGGAGTTCATGAAATGTCAAAGTTGGATAAATTAACTGCCAAGCAATTTTTACTTATGTATGTGTTGGATTTTTGAAAATGAATTTAACTGAATTTTTGTCATTTCAAATTTTTGAAATATTTTAAATTATTAAAAATAATTTTGGGGGCCACAGAGTAGGGGATGCCTGGACTCTGCACATGTGGTTGCCTTCGTCCTCTGGTCTGCATCTGACTCCCATTACTGTGAGAATGGGGGTTTGTGGGTCCTTGACCACACTGTCTACCTGGGATTTGTGCTTCAGGAAGAATGGAAGGTGATGCACTTGTAGAATAGCTCAGCCCGTTGGAAGGGCATGGGCAGGAAGCCTCACTGCAGGGAGAAGTACAGTTTGGCTGGAATTGCTGTTACAGGCTCCTGAGCACATCAAGATGGAAAAGGCCCCAAAGAGGAAAGCAGAGGCTTGGCAATCCAGCGCTAGCAAGGTGTCATGGACTGCAGAAGAGACCCTCGAGGAGGTGCTGTGGCAGCTCTCCCACAGGATCTGCCTGCTGCCCAGCCCAAAACTTCAGGAGGCTACAGAGAGCCCCAGTGTTTGCTTGGGAAGATTCTCTTGACAGTTGAAGATAATAACAGGTGCATTAAAGGCATCAATAATAAAGTACAAAGTCTGATATCTTCATGTAGGCCTACAAAGCCACCTCCACGGCTTGATTTTCTGTCTCTGATGACATCAAGGCTGGCACCTGTAGCCAGTCATTTGCCACAGCCTACACAAGCAGCTGTGTTGTGTCCTGCTGATGTGTCTGGCCTACTGTTAACTCCCAAGTCTTCCTGATCTTAAGAGCCATCGACCAGGTCATCTGCTGCAGCAAACAGAAGCCCTGTATTCAGGTTCCTGCAGTCTCCACATAACTCTCAAACAGTGTACACCAGAATTGTACCAAAGCAAGTAAAAAGCTGTGAAACCATCCGTATATCCCAAAAGGCTGAGAAGGCCTGGGCTAGAAGAGCTACACAGCCTGCTTTCTTTAGCAGAGCCCTCCACTACATTCAGTGGACTGCTGTTCTCTCTGAGCCCTGATTTCAAGCCAGCCTGCCAGCCACTGTTCCTACCCCTCAGTTACTGAGCACAGATCCTAGGTAACGGGATGTTTGGTGTTAGGAAAGCAAAGGAAGGGTACGTGCGGCCACAGGAGAAGGCAAGGGAGAGATGAGACGAGCCTTCAAGGGGCTCTCGGGGCGCGTGCACAGGAAGACCATGTGTGTGAACAAGCAAGCACGCACATGCCAGCCGCCCTCTCAGTGCCCACCAGGACCCTCTGCGGTTAATGCCAAAAAGCCAGTGCCTTTGACCACTTCCATATGCGTGAGGAGTCCCATGCTGACTCTTAGTTTTCCCAGCAACTTGGCTCCAGCCTCTCTGGGTTTGGACAGCAGCAGTCTAAGATGCTGCCAGAGAGACCTTGGTTTTCAAAATGGCACATTTACTTTAACACAAATGAGAACAAAGGGACCATTTTTTTACTGGCTACACTTTCCTTTCCTTTGCTTAGTGCCAGGTTAAACAGAGTGGGTCCTGCAGACCACCTCCTTGTGAAGACGTTAGCTTTTCATATCCAAGCTTCATTGCACAGGCTATGCTTATACACACGCCCAAATTCAGCAAACACAGTGGGGTGCAGGGAAGGTCCTGAAGTCCTGAGGTGGCATATGCCTGTGATCCCAGCTGCTTAGAAGGGTTAGACAGAACACCAGAACTCCTTATGGACATTTTGAAGAGCATGAACTGTGCCAAGAGGGATATAGTCAAAAAGCAAGTTTCCCACCAACTATAGTAACTATTTGAGAGCAGTATTTTTAACATCAACATCCCAGTATGTCTGCTACATAAATATATATTTTTTGCTATGCATTATAGGAAAAAAAATAATTTTGATGTCCTAGGCTCATTTATTCTTAAACATTTTAAGTTGCACAATGTAATATATTTTAAATACCTATCACAATTTCTGAATAAAGAAATCCTAAAGCCATGAAGAAATCAGTCAACAACCCAATAAGAAATTGTCAAAGTACGTGAAAAGAAAGTCTATTAAAAAAATCAGTACTAACTAAATATATGAAAGAAATATGAATATCATTCATAATAAGAAAGGCAAATAAAAAAGTACAGTGCAATATTGTTTGTTCAGTGTTGTTGCCAAATATTACCTTACCCTGGGAGAAGTTAAAATGTTTGATGTGGCCCTGTGCTGGGGATTGTGGACAAGAATACTTTGTTGTATAGTATGTGAGAATATGAAGTTTTTCAACCTGCAGTAGCAACTTGGCAATATGGGTCCTAATTTGTAATACAAATAGCTTGACCCAACAATTTCATTTTTTTAAATTATTGTCAATGTGCAAAGGATTTTATTATTTTTATTTTCAAACAATAAATATGCTATAGTTGACATATTGCAGATTATAAACTCAAATACTAGCAGGGACTGATTTTGTAAATAATGATATCCATATTACAGGATACTGTGTAATCATTAAAAAGAATGGAACAAATCTGTATACACAGAAAAGGATGGTCAAAATGTTATTAGACCAGCTAGGCTTGTTGGCATATGACTATAATCCCTGCTGCTTGGAAGGGTTAGGTGGGGAAGATCACAAGTTTAAGTTTGTGGAAGGGGCCTGGGGATTTAGCTCAGTGGCGCAAGCACTTGCCTGACAAGTGCAAGGTTATGAGTTCGATATCTGGTACCAAAAACATAAAAATAAAAGATTAACCTAGAAAACTTAGACTTTTTCCTTAAAAAATTTTAGAAAGGGATAAGGAAGTCAGGCATGATGGTGCCCATCTTTAATCCCAGCATTTGGGAGTCTGAGCTAGGAAGATCACTGCAAGTTTGAGGCCAAAAGAACCCCACAAAAAACAGCCAAAGAAGAACCTCAGACTTTGGGAGACTGAGGCAGAAAGATTGCCCTGAATTCAGGCAGCCTGGACTATATAAGGCTAGACTGAACTACACAAGAAAAATAGCAAGAACTTAATCTGTATTCAAAACAAAAACCAGTCTAGAGATGTTATCTCAGTAGTAGAGCAGTTTGCCTGGTGTGTACATCTTAGTTAGCTTTCTATTAATGCACACAATGCCCAACACCCACAGTAAAGGACAAGAGATTTAATTTGACTCAATGTTTGAAGGGAATTTGGTGCATGGTTGGCTGGTTCCCTTTCAAGCAAGAGTAGCACAGTGGAAGAACATTGTGGGACAAAGCTGATCAGTTCCCGGCTTAGTTCACTACCAGAGAAGGATTAAGGGACAAGCCACATGTTGGTGACCCATCCAGATGCCCAGAGGTGTGCACCATCGTCCCCAGGGCAGAGCTCAAAGCAGTCAAGTGACACTCCACCATTGTACACGGCCTGGATTCAATTTCCAGTACCCCAAGGTAAAAATGATACTAGACTTAAAAAGCAAGCAAAATACGAAATGTGTGTATAATGTCCTATTATTGTAAGAAAATTCTTCATGCGTTTGCTTATGAAAGGTAGCAAGAATATGCCAGTCACATAGGTTTGCAAAAGAAAAGGCTCTCTGTACATAAGTTAAGTGTTTTTTTCTTTTTTTAAATATCCATTAAAAAGTAGTCAGAAATGGCCCCTTGTGTAACACTATACCACCTAAAAGAAGAAATGCATTGACTTTTGTTACATAGTTTTGAACATTCCCAAAAATAAGATCAGCATGCCCATCACCCAACACTTAATGACTCATGCTCAGTCTTGTTTAATCTGTAAAAACCACCCCGTCTTCCTGTTTTTAAAAAAACAATTGTAGATACAATTTTAATACACTTCATCTTGTACATTTCTTACAAATGACCAGGTAGAGTATAATTCTCAAGGGCATGAAAGTGTTTTGTTTGGAGGGAGGGGTATTCTGATTATTACTGTTGTCCTATAAATTAGCTATTAAGGAAGAGATTGATACTTAACAGTGTTCTGTTTTTAGATTTCAGGAGATTTGTTTTTATTGAAAGAGAAAAAATATATAGTATATTAGGAATAGCATTTTACTGCTCATAAAGATAGATGTTTAAATGGGAATTTGGGGAGAGGATGCAGATTTAGTTGAGAAAGGCTGAAGAGAGCAAGGTCCAGATTCTGCAGGACTCACAAGCTGTTGAATCTGAGGGTCACTGAAAAGCTTGAAGAATTTGAAAGAGCAGTGTCCTGTTTTAGGAAAACCGCTTTGAGTGTCGTGTGGAGCAGGGAAAGGTGAGAGTGCAGAGACCAGTTAGGAGGCCACTGACAGCCTTCCCAGAGAGGGATGGCCGCAGGGAGGATGGGCATTTAGGAGGAGCGAGAAGCTGCGTGGCTGACTGTTGTGGGGGGCGAAGGAAGTGAGTGACTGACTCGAGCTTTCTATTCCAATACCTGCTTAGTTCAAAGAAGCCCTGTGATTGCTGAATGGACAAGGACACAAGCAGACCTGTTTATTGTAGCCAGGATGTGATAGCTAGAACCAAGGTGGAGGAGGGGGGTCCCATGGGTGTGCTTTGAGTAGGGCTACGGGATGCGTTAAAGCGTTTTTTAATGGGAGGCTCAGAAAAAGACTCGCAAATGACTCTTTTGGAGATGTAGCACCAAAAGGGTGGAATTTTTATCTACTGGGGAAGACTGTAGGAAGAACAGACTTAGGATGGGGGGAAAGTCAGTTCAGTTGTGGTAATTCTGATTAAGATTTCCATTAAGACAACCAGGTGGGGCTGTTGATTAGGTTCTTGTACATACATGTCTGGAAAGCACAGGTGCAGTTCAGCACAGACTTACTAATGCGTCAGTGACTACCCTTACTGTAATAGCACAATAGCTATTGTACAAGGGCTCACACTATCTATCTGCTTATTTTGTAGATTAATGAACTTAGGTTAAAAATGATAGTGTGTAATCAAAATAAAGTCAAGTTGGATCACGAAGTTTGACACAGAGTAGCATTTTTAGCAAAAGTTGAGAAAGTCATATAAAGTGCAACTTCTTTAGAATTGAAGTAGATATTAACATTTATAAGTTTACAATTTTTTTTCTGCCACAGCATATTCAACGGTGAACCCACTTCTCTAGTTGTCATGGTGATGTCATGTAACACATTGAATGGATTTCATTCCCTTTTTAGGAGGATGCCCAAGAAGAATTTGGCTGGAAACTAGTTCATGGCGACATATTCCGTCCTCCAAGAAAAGGAATGCTTCTGTCAGTCTTCTTAGGATCCGGGACACAGATTTTAATTATGACTTTTGTGACTCTATGTAAGTGTCAAGTGAAAATACTTTTTGTCAATATTATTTGAAAACCAGGTTTGTTAAGTGAAATAACTAGGCTAGATTTGTTTCTAACTTCCTGCACCTCCTGAAAGACCCATCCTTTGTGTTGGTGATACTGGGCTGGTCTTTAGAAACCATCTGGGGTAAGGGGCCTCACTTGCTTAGGGGTGAGGTTGGGGGATTGGATCTGGAGCCTGAGGCATCTTTGGAATCTACAGGAGAGAAGGGGAGAAAAAAAAGTGGGCAGAGCAGGGAAGAGTTCTGTAGTCCTCATACCTAGGAAGGATTCAGGAAGCCAGGTTGATTTCTTTCTCTGACAGTGTTCAAGTAGTGTTACAGACACACATGTACATGTGTGAATTTCCTCATACCGACGGGACATTTCAAGAGATTTTACTAGGACAATATTTATGTATTTTATTTTTTGGTACTGGGGATCAAACTCATGACCTTGTACATCCCAGGCAGGTGCTTGTGCTGCTGAGCTAAATCCCCAGCCCCTATTTATTTATTTTTTAATAGACCTCCTTTACAGGTATTGATCAGCCACAAAGGTGGTTGTGAGACTGCTCTAGGGATGCATTAATCCCAGGTTCTTCTAATTTTTTAACAGAAAAAAATATTTATGAATAGAAGTTTCCTTTTTTTCCCCCTTAGTGATATTTTCCTTTAATGATACCTGCTACTAATAAGCAGTAACAAATTATATTATTGGAAGAATTCAGAAATGGCTGGCCTTGGGCTGAAGATTTAGCTCAGTGGCGTAAGCAACTGCCTGGCAAGCACAGGGTTGTGAGTTCAATCCCCAGTACCAAAAAAAAAAAAGAAAAGAAAAGAAAGAAATGGCTGGCCTTTTAACTTTTTTTAAATGAAATTTTGCTTTTCTGTTTGATTGCATATTAAGTACTAATACCATAGTCATTTCATTTTCTGTTAATAAAAGGGTTCCGAGTTTTTATAATGAAATTAAGCATGTAAATGAACCATTTGCAAAAGAACCATTACTTCCAAACGTCTGGCACTATCAAAAGTTTGGGAGCTACTAATTCAGACCTTCAGGCTCAATTTGAAGTCTACCTGGAATGTAGTGTTTGTTTAATCTAACAACCTAAGGAGGCATAGCTTTGATGGATAATGCTGGAATTTGAAAGAATATTAGATTGAAGAGAGTAGTTGAGAGAGGGACTCCTAAAAGAGGTTGGACAGAGGATGTCACAATGGTGTTGAATGCCAGAGAGCCAAGGTGGACTTACCCCACGATGGACATTTGAAGATAAAATTCCTCTCCAAAATGTTATCAGAAGCTGTCTTCTGCCACCCAATTGTCTGGCACTTCAGCTAGAAAGTGACTGTAGGAGGAAGGAAGGATAGGAATCCTTTTCCTAAGTCCTTGAGTATGAACCTGCTGTTTTAGGACTAGTTCTCCAGCCTGAGTTGCAGTAGTGGATGTATCTCACCTGGAATCTGAACAGCTCTTTAAAGCTACCATGGTCTGCCTGCTGGTCATGAGTGCATTGCTAGTCATGTACTTGTTTGCTCCTGCGCACATTGGGAAGACAACAGAGATTATCTTGCTGCTGGGATTGGAAGGCCACTTGAGACTCTTTGCAGTATCTTACTGGCCTTGCCATTGTGAACATGTGATAACTTTGAACCTCGGCTTCAAGCTAGATGTCTCTGAGTAATTGACAGGCTTTATATTCCAGGCAGTATGAAGGGCTGGGTAGGCAAGAGCTAGCAAAGCTGACTAATGAGTAAGGGTAAGAAGACAGTTTCTCCAAGTTGTTAGCCAAGTCCTTCCTAATTTCCCTCCTTACCTTTGGTTAAATATTGACTCTTATGTTTGACTGTTTTTTACCTCAGAGGACTATTTTTAAATGACATAAAAATGGGGATGACTTTTATTCACATTAATTTTAAAGGCAGTCATTGGATCTCAGAACTGAAAGCGCTCCACTTTAGTGTGCCTGGCCTGCCTGCCCAGACTACGGGACAGATGGGGCCTGGGCCCTGGTAAGGGGCTCCAGAGTGGCCTTGGCCTTGCACTGGGTCATGCACCAGTGTGGGATTCAGCATCACTAAGGTTCGATATAGCTGAGTGCCAAATAGTGTATGTTTTTCTTGAAGTTGTATTCATTTTTTTTGTTGTTGTTAAATGAGAGGGTTCTATCATTTCACAACCAAGGTAACAGTAATAACATTTGTATCTTTTATGATATGCTTTTTAGTTTTTGCTTGCCTGGGGTTTTTGTCCCCTGCCAACCGAGGAGCACTGATGACATGTGCTGTGGTCCTGTGGGTGCTTCTGGGCACTCCTGCCGGCTACGTTGCTGCCAGATTCTATAAGTGTAAGTAAAAGCCATTGGTGTCACCTCAAGAATTGCTCTAACTGGACGTCAGATAGGGATGCTCTGTAAACAGTAGGCATTGCAAGTATCTCAGGTCAAACAAGCCTGCTTGGAGATGTCTTTTGTTGCATCAGTAAATGATGCTAGGTTTTTGTGTTCAGAATCTTGAGCAGTTAAATGAGCAGTTTGGATGCTGCTTACCTACCCCCCAGCTTCCTTTTATTATAAGCTTTGGCTGAACAGATGGGGCCAATTTAGATGTGCTGTGTTCCTGAAAGTGTGGAAAGACTATCAGAGGAAGAAAATTTGCCGTCAGGTATCACATTGATTTTTTTTAACTAAGGCAGTGACATCTGAAAAACATTTTTAAACATCCAAGGGTTCTTAACGTAGCCGTTCAATCTTTATAAAAGTAAACTGTACTTCAGGTGAACTAAGATCTTAATATTTTAGAGAGCCCTGGAGTAAGTCACTTTTATAATTAGATACAGTCTTCTATAGTCTTGCTTTCCAGAAATAAAGTTCAGCCCTCCAAAAAGTCAGGGCGACTGAGATAAGTTTGCATAACCTAGAAGCAGGTTGGTGGGGTCAGTGTCAGAGGCAGCCCTGGCACTAGTGCTGCAGCTGTCGGTAATCTGGGGTTTGCAGTGACAACCCCCCACCACCCCCAAGTTGTCTCAATAGGAAGAGATTAGAGGTGAAATGCGGAAAGGTTACACAGGCTGCCTTTAAGTTGGATCAGGGAGTCTGGGCCTAATGTAAAAGTACAGATAAGACTTTGCCAAGTTCTTGGGTTTTTTCTTTCCTCTTTACTACAGGACACAGGATTAGGGTGGTTGTTGCATCTTAACACAGAATATACAGTCAGGGCCCTGCCTGCCGGGCTGTCCTCATTTTACTCCTCCTCCCTTTCCTGGCAGTAGCCGCAGCAGCTTCCGTCTTCCTGCAGTCAGGGATGTGCCCCTCTTGCTGCTTCCCATCCCAAGCAGAACTCAGCCAGACCCTGCGCCTGCCATCGAGCCAGAGTTCAGAGAGCCACTGTCATGCGGCCCTGTCAGAAAAGCACCTCACTAATATGGAATAATTTCTAGTGCTTAAAAACACTTGAATTTTGGAGTTGAAGTGAGCCCAGAATTAATCATTTCATAAATACCTCTTTCTTAGTCACACTGTGAATTCATATCACATATAATAGGGCATATGATTTTCTTTTTTTTTTTTAAAGAGAAACAAAAGCATGTAAAGGGTAGAGATAATACAGAATTTAAAAAAAAAAAGATAAACAGTAAGAAATCACTAATTGATAAATTATGTATTGTCCTCTTAGAAATAGTTGTTCAAGTTACAAAATTAAAGCATACAAAGTAGATATTCAAACAGTGAGAGTGTAAACAGCTATGCATACATGAATCTCTGCATGTATTTCTATCCTTTCTGTATTAGAGGGAAAAACAAAACTTAACAATACAAAACAAAACAAATTCCTATAAAAACATGAAACCAAAAAGTCGTATAAAACCACAGTACAAGGTGATCTACAATGATTACTGTGTTGTTTCTTACTATCTTCAATAGAATTGTCTATATTATCAGGCATAATTGAATATAGCAGTATAATTCAATATAGCAGTGCCTAACAATATTAGTGAAAATAAAACATTGTAGACAGTATAAAACTTCAAAGGCAAGTAATAATCAAACCAGAGTGGATATTCTGGTGACTCTTATCATCGTAAGTGCAGTTGCCTATACTCTCAGACTTGATACTATCAATCATAACAGCTTTGAATAAAATCTGTCAATACAAAACAGTGATCTAACAAACAAGATTCGATTACAGTCATGGTAAAACAGTGTAGGTTTTATAGAGCTTTAGATTAAGTTAATAGGAATTTAAGGATGATTACTATATCCTGGGGCATATGATTTTGAGGGCAAGTGGTACTTAAACTTGCTTATAAATCATGCTAAAACTTTTAAGATTTAAAGCTGTTCAGCTGCGCATGGTGGCTCACGCCTGTAATCCCAGCAACCAGGAGGCTGATGCAGGAGGATCATTGCAAGTTCAAGACCAGCTTGGGCTACAAAGTAAGCTGAAGGCTTGCCTGAACTTCATGATGAGATCCTGTCTCCAAAAAACAAACAAACAAAAAGAATTAAAGCTGTTCTTATCTATGCTACTTTCATATCTGGATTTTAAACTAGGAGTGGAGTAATACTTTCATATTTGACCTTGTATTTCAGTGTGTGATTGTTTTAACTGAGGTAAGGACTAGGAGAGGGACAAAAAAGAGTAAGAATTGATAAGCAGGGCCATGACTATCCCTTCTTAGTAGCCTGGTGTGACATGCTCATCTCTCCTCTCCCTCCAGAATCCATCGCCCTAGAAGACCTCAAAGATGCCAGCCAACTGTGGGCATTTAAAATTTATGTCGTGTGGCGCGCTGTGGGGGGGCATTCCTGGCTTTAGAGCAGATTCTGACACTGATAGATTAAAGGGAATCCCCAATGCGTCCTTTCTGTATCCCGTCCCATTAATACTGGCTCAGGATTTACAGGGTGGTGGTGGTGGTGGTGTTAATTATTTTTCTTTTTCTGTTTTTTGTTTTTTTGGTTTTTTTTGGTACCAGGGATTGAACTCACAACCTTGCGCTTGCCAGGCATGCACTTAGGGCACTGAGCTAAATCTCGGGTCCCTATTTTGTTTTGAGATTTAAAAAATCAGAACAGAAGAACTGGTCTAGATGACTGCTTTTGTCTCAGACTTGTCCTACCCAGAGCAGAACCTTACAGAGCAGGGCAGGCTGTGTCATGCAGTTTGGCTTCGCACCACTGATAAGGAAATCCCAGCATGTTCCCTAGGACCATCGCCTAGGAGTGAATGGCCAGTTGTGCTGGCAGTTCAGCACATGCCAGGCTTAGATCGCTAAAGAAAAGTCTATATTTATGTCACTTTTGCCTTCTTCTACAGCTTTTGGAGGTGAGAAGTGGAAAACAAATGTTTTGTTGACATCATTTCTTTGTCCTGGGTAAGTGAACATTTCAGTGATTACTTCTTATTGTGGTCAGGTTTTTGTTCCCAAGTTTTGAGTTGCTGATCCTTTAATCCTCTGCCTCTAAATTGTGTTTCTAAGAAAACAAATTTATTTTTGAAAATGGGTAAAAAACATTGGCCAAGTGATGACTGTGTTCTCTGGGACAATTGCATGAGAAATGTTTTTTGGTTTTGATTTTAGAATTCTTTCTGTTCTGTTGTCTGTGGTAGTCTGACATGTCATATAAAGTTTATTTAAGGCTTTTCATCTACTTACGGGAATAGATTCTGCAAATCCCTGAAGATATTTAGACAAGCATATACTTTTGAGAGTGTTGCCACTTTTTAGAATGTTCAATTCAGTGGAGTAATATGTACTAAACAGTCACCACAATCAGAACAAAATGTCAATTTCTGAGAACAGTTTCTGAGAACAAGTATCTAATTTGCTCTGGCCCTGGGAGTAGAACCCAGTTGCTCGTCTACTTCCACTTTTGGTGGGCAAGAGCTGATCCCCAAACAAGCAGTAATGATAAAGAGCAGTGTATTCACTTTCCCATTACTAGGATATATGCCTAACACCTGCAAGTTAAAAAGGAGAAAGGCTTATTTTGGATTAGCTCACAGTTTCAGTGAGTACGGACTATGGTTGGTTAGCTTCAAGACGAAAACAGGTAGAAGGGCATGGCAGTGATACCTGCTTACCACATGGCAGCAGGATCTCTCTCAGTAAGAGAACGGAAAAGCAGACCAGAACAGCGCACACCCTTCCCTGCCATGCCCCACATGACTGCCCTTACTGACCAGGCCCCACCTCCTAACAGCACATTCAACTAAGAGCTTATTTGTGGATTAACCCACTGATGAGTATAGCTCCTCCATGGTCTGTCATTTTCCAAAAGCCCCATCTATGAACATATGAGACTCAAGATCTAAACCATAACAAATGGTTGAAGCTTCTTTTTAGGCTTCATAGAAATTATCCTGTGGTTGTTCTTCTCTTATGTCCCTGATTTATATTTTTTATCTCACCACGAAGTGGTAAAGTCTATGGAACAAGTGACCGCAGGGGAGTGCCAAGAACCCAAGTATTCCAGAGGCAAATTTCCAGTAAATCACTTTTATGGCTTCAGTTATTTAAGTTCTCTGAACAGCAAGGCGGGAAACTGAAATAAGAGAAATACAACCTTAACAGTAGAATCAGGTTATTATTTATGGATGATGTGATCTTTGTAAAAAGAATTAGGCAGAATGTCTGGATAATAGGTACTATACCAATTATTAGTCAAAAGAGAGTTATGTAGAAGATTCTATTCTCAGGAGTATTAGTAACAGAAAACTGAAGCAGTACCTCAGACAGTCTCTCCAAATAGGCATCATCCACATAGATTGGCTGTTACTTGATGAAAAGATGAAGTATTGGAGAGAGACTTGGATGTGTTCCCCTGGGCAGCTCGGGAGGATAAAGAAACAGGCCCTGTCCCTGCGGAAGACCCAAGGTGTGGCATCACAAGCAGGAGGAGCTGTTGAATTAATGATTCTGGAGCACACTATCATGTGAGGGGCTGGGGCTATAACTCATGAATAGAGTCTGGCATGTGGGAGCCCCTGGGTTCCATGCACCCCCCGCCAAGAGAAGAAAAATCCCTTTCTTATAGTACATACACAAAATCAGTTCTGTGTAGATTCAAAGCTAAAGGTATCAGGCAGAAGTGTTAAAGTATAGAGAAGTATCTTCTTGATTGCAGGTTTGACAAGTCTTTGTTCTCTTAAACATCATGAAAGATAAAGGAGAGGAGGCAGTGTTTTTAAAAGCTCTGTAGGGAACCAAGCGAGGTGGTACAGATCTATAATCCCAGCAGTCTGAGAGCCTGAGGCAGGCAGATCACAAATTCAAGCCCATTCCAGGAAATTTAGTAACTTAGTGAGAACCTGTCTCAAAAATAAAATACAGACCCAGGTGTGGTGGCTCACTCCTGTAATCCCAGCACTTGGGAGGCTGAAGCAGGAGGATCATTGTGAGTTCGAGACCAGCCTAGGCTACAAAATGAGCTCAAGGCCAGCCTGAACTGCAGAGAGACCTTGTCTCAAAAAGACATACAAATAAATAAATAAATAATAAAATAAAATACAAACCAAGGCATGGTGGTGAACGCCTATAATCCCAGCACTCAGGAGACTGAGGCAGCAGGATTTGCCTTCAAGTTTGAGGCCAGCCTGGGCTACACAATGGGTTCAAGGCCAGCCTGAACTGCATAGAAAGACCCTGTCTCAAAAAAAAAATCAAAAATACAAAAAAAAGTCTGTGAATATAGCTCATTGTGGAGAATTTGGGTTCAATCCCCAGTAATGAGAAAAAAAAGAAAAGAAAAAAAAAATAAAAAACAACTGTGTAGGGCTGGGCTAGAAGCTCAGTGGTAGTTTGCATTCGTAGTATATATTGAGACCCTGGGTTCGATTCCAAACACCGCATAGAACAAAAAAAAAACTGCAGAGTGTGTAGGTTATTGTGTGATACAGCCATGTTTTTAAAAAAGTGTATTGAGAAGAGAAAAATTTTGTTAGCTATTCCTCAGAGGACTAATGTCTAGAATATATGAAGAACTCAATAACATTGAGACCTTCCCAAAGAAAAGACCCAGTCAAAAAATGGGCAACTAAAATGAATAGGCACTTCAAGAAGCAATGCAAATGACCAGTAAATACATTAAAAATGCTTGGCATCACTGTCTGTTAGAGATGTAAATTTAAACAACACTGAGATTCCCTCTTACCCCAGAAAAAATGGCCATCATCAAGAAATCAAATAGTAGCTAATGCTGGCAAGGCTACAGAGGAAAAAGAAGCCTTCTGCATTGTTAGTAGGAATGTAAACTAGTACAGCCACTTTGGAAATCGGTATGGAGATTCCTCAACAAACTAAAACTATTCCATTTGACCCAGCTTGGAAGTATCTTCCTGAAAGAATTAAAAATGTCATATTATAGTGATGCTTGCATATCCATGTTTATAACAGCAAAATTCATAATAGCTAAATCTTGGAAGCAGCCTGTATGTTCATCAACAGGTGAATGGATAAAGAAAATGTGGTACTTTCACACAATGAACTACTACTCAGTCATAAAGAAGGATAAATGAGTCATTTGTAGGAAAACAGATGCACTTTGATACTATAATGTTGAGTGAAACATCAGACACACAAGCTTACATATCACATGGTTTCTCTTACATGAGAAACCCAAAGTACACATAAATTAAAGAGCAAAATAAAAGATAAGAGAAAATAGGGAGGAGTCCCTGGTACCAAAAGAAAAAAAAGGAAGTAGGGAGACAGATCTTTCTTAAATGGGAAGGAGATCAAGAGATGAAGGGAGCTAGAGGAAGGGGTGGAATGGGGCTGGAAAAAGGAATTAAGATGTGTTCATGTACATGAGTCGACTCTACACGAGGAATGTAAACACTGTGTACTACAAACATTATACTGATTTTTTTTTTAAAAAAGTGTATCAAGAAGAAAGCCAAAAAATAATTGAGTTACACATTCAGATGTTTAAGTTAGAAAAATCCACAGACAGAGTAGGATCTGTAATGAAGAACTCGGTACTGGAGTATATGAGGATTCACCTGTATGACTTTGCAAAAGACTTGCAGCCCGGACTGACCGTGAGCAGTGGGTGTAACCAGCGAGTCACAGAAGGCAAAGCCCAGCAAGCCAGCAGATAGCAGAGGCTTACTGCCATCAGCTGTGGGAAAGATAGCCTAAAATGGTCATGAAAATATGGAAAAGAGGAAACTTCTACAGTCGGCTAATGAGAATTTCAGTTAGGCAAAACCAGTCAGAAAGAAACAGCTTGGTAGTTTTCTATTGAAGTTAGTTTTTTTGTTTTTTGGTGTCAGGAATCAAACTTGGGACTGCTGGGCTACATCCCTGGCTCTAGTGAAGTTTCAAATTCACAGAACCTAGGACATGGCAGTTAGAAACAGAAGTTGCAATGTCATCTATTTTGTTACTACTTCATTTTGCTTCCAATGCTGCTTTTACCCAAAAGCCTATTGTGTCTTTCAGGATTGTGTTTGCGGACTTCTTTATAATGAATCTAATCCTCTGGGGAGAAGGATCATCGGCGGCTATTCCCTTTGGCACACTGGTGGCCATACTGGCCCTTTGGTTCTGCATATCTGTTCCTCTGACTTTTATTGGTGCATACTTTGGTTTTAAGAAGAATGTAAGTTTATAGATACTAACTTATCAGATGAATTTCAGCTGTAGAAATTAGTGTATGCCACCTTAAAAGACATTATAAAAGTATCTAACAGATAGGAACTGGTCTTTCAGAATCTAGACTTCATAGAAAATTCTTAAAACATTAATTTTAGGCCAGATATAGTGGTACGTACCAGTAATTCCAGCACTCTGGAAGGCTGAGGCAGGAGGAGTGCAAGTTTGAGCCCAGTGTAGGTAACTTAACAAATTAGCAAGACCCTGTCCACAAGTGAGAAAAGAGCTAAGGATGTAACTCAGTGCAAAGGCCCTGCGCTCAGTCCCCAGTACTGTTAACACAGAAGGAAACAAAAAGCCCCACTAATACTAGGAACAGAGTAAAGAGGTATTACAGGTATATACCTAGATTCAGAGATTTTTAAGTAAAATGGAGACTAGTATAGATTAATTGGAAAAGAAATACTGATCTAAAGTAATGAAAACTTTGCCTGGCGTGGTGGTGCACGTCCGTCACCCTAGCCCTTGGGAGACTGAGACAAAGCAGATCGTGGCCAGCCTAGGCTGTGTGGTGAGTTTAAGACCAGATTGAACTATATAGTGAGGACTTTTCTTTAAAACCAACTAGAGGGGCCAGGGATAAAACTCAGTGGCACAGCACCTGTGTGTCAGGCACAAGGTTGTGAGTTTGATCGCCAGTACCAAAAAAGCAAAGCAAAACAAAGAAAAAATAGAGGCCAGGTGCTGCAATTCCAGCACTCAGGAGGCTGAGGCAGGAGGATCAACCTAGGTTCAAGGCCAGCCTGAACTGCATAGTGAAACTATATCTGAAAAAGATAAAACAGAAAACAAATAGATAAAAATGGATAAGTAAGTAAATGAAATTTCCAATTTTTGTTACATTATTACCTCTTTTCCTCTAAAAATGTGCATTTTCCCTAAGTAGAATTGTCACTAGTGCACAGTACTTAGATATGTAAACAAATACCATGATTTAGGAAGTGAATCTGTAAGAAAAGTGACCACAAAGTAAAAGTATCACTTTCTTTTGATGCAAGTTGTACATGCTTGCTTCCTAATGTTTGATTTTAAGGAAGACTACAGTCAAGGTGCAGTGTTTCCTTTTCTTTCCACTCCTCCCTCTAGTCTTCTATTCATACTTCTGCTGCCTCCTTCCACCCTCAGGCTAGGAAGAAAATAAGAATTTATTTTGTCTCATCCATATCTTTCTCTTACTTCCTTCTTTGTCTCTACTCCTCCTCAAAAATTTCAAATCCACAAAGTTAAATTACATGCTAGGGGCTGGTGGTATAGCTGTGTGGCATTTGCCTAGCATGGGGGCCACCCTGGGTTCCAGCTCTCCCACCAGAAGAAAGTGAGGTATGACTGTACATTTTGTGACCTAGCGGCAACTGTCCTGGCTTTGTAGTCTCCATGCTTCAGTCATGTCAGGCCACTGAGAGATTTGTCAAGTCTTGGGCACTTGTTGAAGTAATTTTAAAATTTACATACTATAAATAGTAAAGCAACAGAGTTAAAAATTTGAATTGTGTATATTAAATGTAAAAATTTCAAAATTATGGTGCTTAAAAGTTAAAAATGATTCACACTGAAGAATAATATGATTATCTGCCTGAACACATGTGTATCTGCATATAAAACAATCTAGTCTGAAAATAGGATCTGGATGAAAATAGCAAGTTTTAAATTTTAATTTATCATCATGAAATTGTGGAAGGATGTTTTTGAGCTTTCTTACATCTCTGTCCCCTGCCCCCATGTAGATATGTTGTGATACTTTAAGTTGCAGGTCTTTTTATACCACCACCAATGGGCAGATAATTGTGATCACTGATACTTTATGGCCATAAAGCTTCCTACTGCCTTTCATTGCCATTTTCATGTTCTTGACTCTTAGTAAAATTGAACAATTTAATCAAGATGTCATTGCCCACCTCTGGATTTTAAAAATGTTGAAAAAATTTTAGAGCCAGCTGATTTCTTAGAGTAAGTATCTAATTAAAATGAAAAACCTAGCTCTACCTTTTTTATTAATTATTATTTTCCAAGTACTGTATTCTCTCCTGCGAGTTTCTTACTTTGTCTAAAGGCATTAATCACGGGCTACCTGCTGAAAACAGTGCTGCCTCATTCCAGTAGACAGACCGGCCATTGAACCTGATAGTGTCGGTTCATTGCTTCTAAATACAAACTAAAGTTTGATGGCTTAAGTAGACTTCCATTGCCATTAGTGTCAGCATGGAAGCTGAGAAAAAGCAGGCCAATAATCCTGTACTGAAAAAAAATTTGAAAACACGTACGTAATTATGAATCTTTTCTTTCTCCTTGTCCTGAAGGCCATTGAACACCCAGTTCGAACCAATCAGATTCCACGTCAGATTCCTGAGCAGTCTTTCTACACAAAGCCCTTGCCTGGTATTATCATGGGAGGGATTTTACCCTTCGGCTGCATCTTTATACAGCTTTTCTTCATTCTGAATAGCATTTGGTAAGCTAGGAATGAAGTCTTACTCTTTTACCATTATATGTTACCATTATGCTTGGGGGGTTTTGTTTGTTTTGCTTCTGTTTTTAGTGTATGGATTACTGTTTGTCTTCTGAGCAATAGAAGCCATTCTCTAACACACAAAAATTGTAACAGCCGCAAGGTTATTTTATCTTTCCTGTGGGATAAAGAATAATAGTGATGACAACTAATATTAATCAGAAACTTACTCCTATTTAAATTTTATTACTTTTCAAAATTCTAACAGGTTGGTATTATCTCATTTTGCAGAAATGAAAGTAAAGTTTTGGAGCCTGAGTAATTATGCCACATAGGTGCCATGTGAGAGAGTTAACCCCAGTCTCTAAATCCATATCCTGAAATAATCTGTATGCTCCAGAGAGGTCCTCTGCATACTTGTCAGAGGATTGGAGCAAGGGTTCATCCTTTCCAGTCCCAGCCTTCATTCTCAGATTTCACGTTCCTGTGGAGAACTTATGGTGGCAATTTTGAGCCACTGTGTGATGCAGCAGTGTATTATTTCATTATTTGATTACCTTGATCTGTGTTACAGACAGTACCAAAACTTGAAATAGCACAAAATCAGAACTACATTTGAGCTTTTAAGTGTTTAGAATATCTTTTCAATTATAGTGATTTTCCAAATTCTACTGATTTTTATCATATGTGATTATAAACCGTATGTGTCAGCCTTTTCCTCGTTTGTCTCTGCCTTTCCATTTAGTTTTTCTCAAATATGTCTGGATCCCTATTAGACAGTACACTAACCAAACTGGAATAAAAAGGAGTTCTGGGTTCTGCCTGATCAAAAGGTGAGGCCCAGTGACGTGGCCACATTCTTCTGCTTTCTGCACCACTCCCACCCCCACCCTTTACCACCTAAACCTGTGAAAATTGGACGGATTTGGTTAGTTGGAGGAAAAAGCAACTTTTTCTCAGTTGAAGAAAAATGAAGAAACTGCCATTTAGCGTGTCAGAGAAAATGTTTAGTTTCATCTTGATGTGTTTGATTGTAGGTCACACCAGATGTATTACATGTTTGGCTTCCTGTTTTTGGTGTTTATCATTTTGGTTATTACATGTTCTGAAGCAACTATACTTCTTTGTTATTTCCACCTATGTGCAGAGGTATGTATTAATAATTCACTTGTGTTAATTCATGGACAGTACTTACAACTTTCTCAATTTGACCGTTATTGGGATAATTTCTGTAGATGCATATTTATGATAGAAGCCAGCCTATATTCATATATCAAATGCAGCCTTCTGGGATTGAGTGAAGTTTAATTTGTTATATTTTTTAGAGCTTATGAATAGAGATTTGTTTTGTGTTAGGTATTTTTGCTTGTTTTTTAAGACAGGGTCTTGCTTTATAGTTCAGGCTGGCCTTGAACCCACTAAGTAGTTGAGGCTGACCTCAAACTGGTGGCATTCCTCCTGCCTTGGCCTTCCAAGTGCTAGAATTACAGGCATGTGCCATCCTGCCCAATTTTTACTATTAGATATTTTAGAATTTTAATTTTCTGAGAATAATAATGTCTGCTAAATTTCCACTGTTGATTGTTACAATTAAACATTGATATTCTGGACTGAGGATGTTGAGCACTTGCCTAGTGTGTGAGATCCTGAGTTCAGAACCCCAGCACTGACTGGGCATGATGGCACAGTCCTGTAATCCCAGCACTTGGGAAGCTGAGGCAGGAGGATCACTGCTAATTTAAGGCCAGTCTGAACTGCACAGTGAAACCCTGATTCTCCCCTCTGCCAAAAAAAGCACTAGAGGAAAAAACAACTAAAAACTTTGTACATATTTCTTTCTTTCCTTTTTTTTTTTTGTTTTGTTTGTTTGTTTGTTTGTTTGTTTGTTTGTTTTTGGTACTGGAAATCAAACTCAGGGCCTCACTTTTACCAGGCAGATCCTTTACCACTGAGCTAAATCCCTGACCCCATAGGTATTTCTAGATTCTGAAAATTTAGTGAGAATAATTAGTATCAGTGGGAAAATTCATTGAAATGTTTTAGCAATTACATTGTAATGGTTATATGCATGGCAGCACCGAAATTATTACATCCTTATGTAATATAGTTGATTTTTAAAGGTTTAGGTTGTTAAATACATTCTTTTTTAGTTATTTTCTATACAAAAGATAAAGTCTAGCTATTAAACCAAGTGTGGTATTCTTAAAGTGAAATTAAGTTCGTGTAAAATTAATCATTTCAAAATTAAGAACTCCCTTGTTGTACTTGTACATTTTCCGTGCTGAACAACCATCCCTTCTCTCTGGTTCCAAAATATTCTCATTATTCCTCCTTACATAAAGCTATTTCCTTCTTCCCACAGACTGTGGCAACCAGTCCTTTGTTCCTGAAAGCTAACCCTATTCTGGTTACTGCTTACTAACAGGATCATACAGTCTATGGTCTTTTGTGTTTGATTTCTTCCACTTAGAAGGCTTCAGGGTTTACAGAGTAGTACATATACTTTACTCCTTGGTATGATTGCATACTATTCCATTGTGTGTGTGTGTATAACAACAGATGTTTATGCATTCATCCATCGATGGACATTTGAGTCATTTCTACCTTGTATCTATTATAAATAGCGCTGCTGTGGGCATTCATGAACTACAGTTCGGTTTCTTTGTGGGTTTTTTTTTTTTTCTTCAGTTCTTTTGAGTGTATACTGGGAGTGGAATTGCTTTTGTCCTGTGTTAATTCTTTAATGTTTTGGTGAATCACCATTTTACTTTCCCATTGGTAATGTCCCACAGTTTGTTTCTCTAAATCCTTGCCTACACTTCCATTCTGTGTATTTTCTTTTTAGTGTATTAGTATAGCTGTCCTGGTGGGTAGGAAATGATACCCCATTTTGTTTTGGGACAGTCTCACTAAAGTTCTGAGGCTGGTGTCACATGTGTAAGCCTTGGTCTCCCCAGGAAGTGGCATTCCAGACATTCATTACTCTCTGCTGAATTTGCTTAATAGCTATAGTGCTTTGGTTTGGTTTTCTTGGGTTTGGATTGTTAGTTTTGAAATGTGGGTTCTGTGGGATTTTCTTATCTTGGTTTGCTTTTAAAAGTTCTGCTAAGCCATAAGCCACTTTATATGAAAGTAAGAGGAGCTGCTTTAATCAGCTAACTTATTTAAATTATGTGAGGAATAATCAAAAGTGTTATTTCAGCCAGGCCTTAATAGGATAGGTCTCCTGATAGAGTTGACTAGACTTTAATATAATTAATACTAATTTCGAACCATGTAAGGTTTTGTACATTACTTTTCCTTGGGAATCACAAAATTTTAATTACAGCCAAGTGCTTTATTACTCATAAACTGTGTATTATTTTGCTTCAGATTTTTAGCCAGTTTTTAAGTAGCTTCACAGTAGCTAGGAGATGCTTCTTAGTGCCCTCAGTGAGGCCAGAAGAACACAAAATTCAGTAGAAGCCACGGGTGGGAACCGATGGCAGAAATGAGGATTTGGGGGCTGTCGTGAGATGTTTGGGCTCTGTAACTTAGGAAGCTTCATGTCTCTGATTGTGGGCCAGTAATTCTTGCTGTTTAATTTCTCCTCTACCTAGGATTACCATTGGCAGTGGCGCTCATTCCTCACCAGCGGCTTCACCGCAGTGTATTTCTTAATATATGCAATACATTACTTCTTTTCAAAGCTGCAGATCACAGGAACAGCAAGTACAATTCTGTACTTCGGTTATACCATGATAATGGTTCTGATTTTCTTTCTCTTTACAGGTAAGACTGATTTTAGCTTAACAATTCACACAATAAACATTTTCTCTTTAAAAAAAACAACCCATGAAGGCTTTTTTTGTTCAGAGCTCCAGTCCTTGGCCCCTAACCCTAAGCATCATGGCTTGGCACACCCACCTGTGCAGTACAGCTCTGCAAAGGTGACAGAAGTCAGGGCCAAAGGCCAGGCAGAGTCCACGCGTCACACAGAGCAGCTGGCCTGTGGCCTCTGCCCTGCTGCCTCTGAGTGGTGCACACGCTCTGTGCCCTCTCAGTGGGTGGAGCCCTGTGGCCGCCTAGGCTAAGTCATAGGGACACACTGAGAATGTGACCAGGTGGGGCCCAGAGGGTGGCATCAAGAAATGACAGTAATAGGACAGCCCTTATTCTGGCAGTTGGAACTGGAAGTTTGTAGCTCCACTGTAGAACCAAAGCACGTGATGGTATGTGATGTGTATTAGATGGGCATTTACTTTATGTTTGTCAAGCCAGAGTTTAATCAGAATTTTGGAGCCACAACAAATTGAATTGATAAAGGTCTCTTAGCACCCAGTGTGTGCTTGGTTAACAGTTGTACAATAAATGACTGAACTTAAAAAAAAATAAAAATCATGGGCCCTTTCTGTGTCTTAAAAAAGTAATATTACACAAAATGTGCATCTGAAGCTGTATCTGGGATTGTCATGCATGTTGTGTAAGGTGATGTGGGAACCAAAAAGAAAAAACGCTTGTTTCCGTTAGAACTGTTTCACTTTTACTCCTGTGTTACGGGAAGAGCAGAGCTAGTGCGAGGTGGGCCGGTTGCTGTCTCAGTGCATGACGGGCTCCGAGCACTTGGGTTGTTCCCAATCCAGGTCCTTAGGGAGCCAGGCAGGGGCCAGGGGGTGCTGTGCGTCTCGGGATGGTGCATTCAGGTTAGGGTCGCTGCCATAAATGTTCCTCAGTGGGCTCTGAGACAGCTTAGGAAGCAAGGAGTTGCTGTCTTTGTAACTCTGTGTGACTGTAAATGCACATAAAGAAATCATAGCTTAGCTGTCACGTAAGGTTTATTGTTTATGACTTAACGTCATATTTTCATTCTTTAATTAAACAGATTTTATAATCTGGATTCTGGAACCATATCAAATAGAATCAGGCAGTGAGCATAGTAACCTCTCCCGCATTTCATGTTGTGGGAGGGATTTTGTTTAAGAGTAGGGAGCCAGGTATGATGATACATATCTGTGATCCCAGTATTCGGGCGGCTGAGGCAGGAACGTTGTTACAAGTGTGAAGTCAACCTGAGATATACAGTGAGTTTAAGGCCAGTTGAACTGCACAGCGAGACTCTGTCTCAAAACTCAGCAAAAACAGTGGAGCACTGCAAAGCCTCTGGATTTTTCTGTGGTTGGCTGGATCTGTATTGACTTGACAGCTCCAGGCTGACACCATTTGACTTCATAAAACAAAATCCACTTTGCAAAATAGAAAGATGTCACTTTTAGTGTTACATTGTGTCCAGTGAGTGTACCAGGATGGTAGTAATAAAAAATATTTCTCAAAAAGAATAAAAGAAGGAAAAATACAAAATCATAAATGATGCAGTTGTGCTAATCTGGCCCATTATAAATGTTCTTCTGTATTGTATGTAAGGGAAATGCAATACTCTCTGCTTAAAAGCATGTATGTTAGCCAGGCATGGTGGCTCACGCTAATCCCAGCACTCAGGAGGATCATTTCGAGTTCAAGACCAGCCTGGGCTACAAAGTGAGCTCAAGGCCAGCCTGAACTGCATAGTGAGACCCTGTCTCAAAAAAAGAAAAGGAAAAAAAAAGCATATATGTTTTCCTCATCTAAGATGTATTCTCCTCCCACCCTAATCCTTGCTGAGCATAAGGCTCTTTAAATATGTTTACTTTATCAACATTAGTTTTATAAAATTAACCTAGCCTCTCAAGCCTTCATGACTCTTGTGAAGCTCCCAGAGGGACCCATGTGTCCTCCACAGTGCACCAGGGTCAGGGCCTGGGGCCCAGCAGGTGCTTGGTATGGCTAAGGTTCGGGTATAATCACACTTGGCACCTCCAGAGCTGTCTTGATTTAGAAAATTTCCTTTATTGTTCTGTCTGTGCATACCTTCGTGACTGTTAAAAAGCACTTGGGACTTGAAATAAATATAAACCACGTATGGCATAGGAGCATGTCCATCCCCTTCTGTGCGCATCTGTATTTTTGCATATGAGTTTCTCAGAGGTTGACCCTGGAAAAAATGGTGTGTTTCAATCTATTTTTAAGTTGTCAGGTAGTTTTACAACTTAGTATATATTCTTTTATAAAACAGATTTTTTTTTCTTTTCGTTTCTTTTTTTCTTTATTTTGAGACAGGATCTCACTATGCAGTTCATGCTGGCCTTGAACCTACTACAGAGCCCAGGCTGGCCTAGACCTCACAGTGGCCCTGCCTCAGCCTCCCCAGTGCTGGGATTATAGACCACCAATCCTGGCAGTATCTAAATTTAAAAATGTACTCCATCTGAAATCAGAAAAAGTCACAATCCTTGAGGCAGTCACTTAACCCTTTTCAGCTTCATTTTTGTCACATTGAAAAGTGTTCCCAACTTTCAAACTTTTTATTTCTAAATTGATGAAGATCTCTGAAAATAAGACATAAATTTTTGCATGAGTTAACTCATTTACTGTGCATAGCAGTATACAGAGACGGCTGGGGCAGTGAAGCCCTACCTAGCAAGATGGAGGTGCAGGCTGGGGATGTCAGTGTACTCATGTGTGGCCCATCTGCCTGGCTCACGGTGAGGGGTCCTGTGCTGTGTGCTGCTAGGCCACCTGTCCCTGTATTCTAGGGGACATCTTTGCTGTTGTATCACTTTTAACATTTTGCAAAAACTTGCTTTTGCATTGTTCTTTTTTAGTATAATTCTTTAAAACTGGTAACTTCTAATACTTGGGAAGTAACCCCTATATATTTATTCTGTGACTGAGTAATTAAAAGTTATTTTCATCAGGCCTTAAAAATTTTTTAGTAACATTTCCATTTTGGGACAGAGTTTTCAATTTTTTGTTTGTTTATTTGTGTTTGTTTTTGTTTTGAACCAAACTCACAACCTTGTGCTTGCCAGGCAGGTGCTATGCCACTGAGCTATATCCCCCAGCTGTGATAAAATACTCCTATTAAACAGAATAGAAAATTTAAGGTTCTTTTCATTTTTTAAAAAACTCAATCTTAAGTATGTAGTAAGGAAAATAATGTATATTATGGAAAGCTTAGGTACTCTTACAGTATAAAAACATACCTGTTTTTGTAAGAAATCTGATTTAAAGTAGTTTCATATTTTTCAGACAGCCATGGATCTGGTATTTCTTGACCATTAATAATAGCTTAGAGCTTTGGGACTTTTAAAGGAACTTCTAAAGTGTGCATGTTGATGTAAATTATGAACTCTGTTTAAAAATGTATTTTTTTTTCTTTTCTAGGAACTATTGGCTTCTTTGCATGCTTTTGGTTTGTTACCAAAATATACAGTGTGGTAAAGGTTGACTGAAGAAGCCCAGTATGTCCAGTAAAAACAGAAATAAAATTCTTCATCAACAAAGACCTGTTTTTGTGACTACCTTGGGTTTTATCAGACTTACTGGCCTAGTAATCCTTCAGAAGCAACACATGTCTACATACACCTCTTCCCATACACCTGTTCCCACAGAATGTGTTTTCAACACTAAAACATTTGTATTGTGATTTGATTTAAGTATATATTCAGTTGTTCTCAATGAAGAGCAAATTTAAATATTATGTGCATTTGTAAATATAATAACTATAAAGTTTTCAGTACTTCTAATGACAGAATAGAAAAGGCCATACTGGTGAAATGCAGGACAGTCATTTGTAAATAGGATTTTCTAGGCTCGGTAGGTGGAAAGAATTATTTTTCTTTGAAGGAAATAACTTTTTATCATGGTAATTTTGAAGGATGATTCCTATGATGTGCTCATTGGGGGAATGTGGCTTTTAAAAAAATCTTGTATTGGTTGTAACTGTTCGTCTCTTCTTACTCTTCTGTGTTGACTTCATTATTCCCATGGTATTGGCCTTTTAAACTATGTGCCTCTGAGTCTTTCAATTTATAAATTTGTTATCTTAATAAATATTGTAAAAACATCTTCATTGCATCCTTACCTGTTATATATTTGAGAAGCTCATGTAAATGCAAATCTGTTGATAAGGGTGTTTTAACCTGATTTGTATGATTTTGTCACAATTTTCAAAATTTTGTTCATGTATATCACTGTGAGTTTTGATCTAAATGAATTTGGATCTAGATTTCATTTGGCTGTAATCTCAGTCCTCAGGGCTTTGTGGCAAGTCCAGGAATTTCCTTCTGAGGCAGTGATGTGTATTTAGTCAGGTAAGTGAGGTAAGTCTAGGACTTACTGTGGGCCTTACTTACATTTTTGTCCTTAAGGATTTTATGAGTTGTCTTTCAAAATATAATGCTTTTTATTTTAAAAATCAGGTTTTATGATCTGTACATTAGTGGTAACTAGCATATCTACATCTTTAGATTACATTGTTTAATTTAGATTTCACAATTTTTTTCATACAGCCAAGGAATCACCACTGCCTTTTCATATTCATCTGACTGAAATCTGTGGGAAATACAGACATTTGAGATGACTTCAGAGACACCAGTCTATTGTGTCTATGAAACCATTTGTATTAAGGGGCTCAATGCTTGCTGCTTATGAGAACAAATCAGACATTATCATTAAAGTTAGAACTCAAATTTCTAGCTGTTGTTTATATGATTTTGCTGGGTTCCTGCTGTGTAATTTTTCTTTCATTGTCTAGAGCTCTAGTTATTTCAAATCTCGTATCTTAGCTCATATCCTTGGGATAAAATTCTTTGGAAGTTTTTTTAGTACCTTTTGCAGTGTAAAGATAGCACTGAAATAGACCGGTTCCCCAGACAAATGTTTTAATTTTAAAAACAAACTGTTGATTCAGGTACCAAGTTAGTTTTGTTGGATCAAAGTTAAGTTTCTTTTCAGTGAACAATGAATGATTTAAGTTAGCTTTATTTTGGTCTTGTGGATATTTGCATAGACTTTACCAGTTGAGCATCTTAATATGAAAACCAGAAATTCAAAACTTAGTTTTTTTTTCCTTTTTAAAAATTTTATTGGTATATTTTAGATACACGTAATGGTAATTCTTCATAGAGAATTTGTAAATATATATATAAAATCTTGCTCTTTTTTTTTTCCAAGAAATCCAAAACTTTCTGAACATGATGTCATTGCTCAAAAAGTTTTGGATTTCTGGGCTGGGGTAGTACTCACCTAGCATACCCAGTGTCCTAAGCTTGATCTCAAGAGCAAAAATAAAGTTTTTTAAATTCCAGCGCCTTTTAGGTGTTCAGATGAGGAATGCTCAGCCTAATTTAAGGGAAGGGCTGGGATGTAACAGCTCAGTGGTAGAGATTTGCTTAGCATCCTCCAACCCACCAGCACCTCAAAAAATGGAAGTTTAGAACAAGGAACACAGGAAAGGAGTGATAAGGACAGAGTGAGGAGAGCCGTGGAGGAAATGGCCTCTTAGCGGTGACTATCCTTAGCTGGCTGCCATGGTCTGCTTTGGAAGCTCTTCAGGACAGGGAAGTGCGTCCTGCCTCTGGCACATGAGGCAAACCCTGCAGGCCTGTGGACCTTTGGCCTTCATTTAAATGTGGCCTGGAAGTGATCCGGTCATGATGTTGTGAGCTGTGAACATTTGAGACACACACACACACCCGCCCAAGGAAGTCTCTTCCCAAGCCATGGCAGTTGAGAGCGCCTTTAGTGAAGATTAGAAGCGAGGCGACAACTGGAGGTAAGTCAGACTGATTGATTCCTTGTGCCTCTGGGCCGTTTCTAGAGAGCTAGCTATCTGCAGGACTGTCCTAAGCACGGTTTAGAGAAAGTGAGGTGGTGAGTTTGATCCCTGGCACCAAAAGAAAAAAAACCAGTGGCATTTTGTCTGTAGCTGTCTCCAGGTTGGTCTCAAATTTGTGTCCCCCAGTCTTAGCCACCTGTGTGCTAGGATTACAGGTGAGTGCCACCACACCCAGCTTCTGCTGCATTTTAAACAGCACAGAAGCCCTTTGACCTCCCATCTTTCCTGCTAGCTCTCCCATCCCTAGGATTCTGCTGGAAGTTCTGTTACTGAGCTCTTAAGTACCCACCGAAGCCCCACCCAGGGACGACTTCTCAACTCAGGTTGCGGAGTCTGTCCTGAAAATCTTACACCGGAAGCCGTCTTTCTCAGTCTGACTCACTTGCATAGTATCCCAAAGAGAGTGTCACCAACATGTCCTGGCCCTGCACATGTTCTAGAGAAACATACTAAAATGGGAGACGCCGTGCTTGCCTGGTCCCTTTTCTCCGGATTCTGCCCATCTTGTCAGTGCCCATAGCGGCTCTTTGGCCCACTCATGTGGTGGTCTCTGACCAGTTTCACTCATTTACATAACCATTGCCTTCATTTCCACCTGTAGCCACTTTCTTGCCTGGTAACAAAAGTGGTCCCCAAGAACCTCAGGCTTGTTTTGCATGTAAGTGAACATCTCCATCCTGGACCTACCTCTCAACTAATTAGCCTCAGGTTACCTAGGCCTCCTTTCAACCAACTACCAAGTCTTGTGACCTCTGACTCTACCACTGGCTTGTATTAGGCTTCTCTAGAGGAACTGAATCAATAGAAAATCTGTGTAGTTACTTAAGGGGATGTGTTAGGCCAGCAGGTTCAGAGGGGCAGGAGAGTCCACAGTGGCCACCTGCATGCTGGAGAGCTGGAAGAGCCAGGGGTAGCTCAGCCTAGAGGAAAGTTGCAGAAAAGAGGGATCAAGGATGTAGCCTGAGCCCAAGGTGGAAGGCCTGGAAGGTCCCTGGAGAGTTAATGTGTGTCCGCATTGGAATGTTCAAAAACTAGACCAATATCCAGAGGTAGTAGCAACAAAAGACACTGAAAAAGGCTAGAGCTCTCCAAAGAAGTGGACAAACTTCTGTAGCCACTGGCTGCAGCTCTAGATGTTCCCAGGGGGAAGGACAGTGAGAGGGTGAGAAAATAGACCACAGCTGGGATCTGGTGGAGCCTTTACTCTCCTGATGGGGAAGAAGGAGCTGGTCAACCACTGTAGCACATTTATTTATAACCTACAAAGAAGAACATCCATTTCAACCCCACTTCCTAGCAGTTTACTTGCCTGGCTGGCCTGGGCCCCTTGCCTTCTTGGTGCTGAAACAGCTTGTCTACCTAGTTTGTTTTGAGCTATGTTTTCTGGGCTCGTCTTGCTTTAGCCCCACACATGTGACTGATCTCCAGCTTCAGTGGCTCCCTACAAACTTCCCTCTGCTTTTCCTTTTTTACTCTATTCTGGCTACATGCCTATTGGCTGGACCCACCCATAATAAGGACTTTCCCCTCAGTGTGCTGGCCTGCATGCCATCCATGTCCACAGACATACTGTAAGTGTGCTTTACTGATCTGCTAGGCTTCCTTAATCCAGTCAGAGTGATATTATCAGTGCTTGTAATCCCCTATTGTCAATTTGACAGCTAGACACATTTTAAACCATACTTTGAATACAATAGTTGATGATTAAGTTAAATGTGATACAAGTATTCTGCATATGAATGGAAACACTAATTTCCTCCCCAGAATAGAAGGCAATTTTTCTTTGGATGATGCTTACTTTTCCTACCATTCCATAACTTAGAGATTATAATGCAAATTTGATAGTACTTAAGTGCCAATGTTAACATGTATAAAGAAGATCTGAGATATGTGTATATATATGTGAATGCAACATAAGAATCAGAACAACTACCATCTGCATTTTTGTAACTGGTTGTGTGGTTGTAGCTGGTATTTATAACTATTTTCTACCCATTCTTTATTCCTTGGGCCTTCAGCAACCACCTTACATTCAAGCCAGCAAATTAAGGTGAGGAAGTCCCATTCTAGTTATGAATGGTTCCAGCCAATAAGCTTCATTTGGCGGTGTGACCACACCTTCATTCCTGAAGGTTCTGGGCCTACCTGGGTTGGTTTGTAGTTTCCTATTGACCTAATAACAGCACTGTAATACTAGAAGATGTCCCGAGGCATCAGTGCCTAAGCTCTGGCACCGAGGACCAGTTTCACGGAAGACAATTTTTCAATGGACCAGGGAGAAGTGGAAAAATTTTGTGATGATTAAAGCCTACCGTATTCATTATACACTTTCTTTCTTTTGGTTTGGTTTGGGTTTCTGAAACAGGGTTTCATTATTGTAGTTCAGACAGGCCTTGAACTCCTCCCTCAGCCTCCTGAGTGCTGAGGTTACAAATATATGCCACCATGGCCAGCTTTTATTTCTTAATTACTATTAGTTTATAATATAAAATGAAGTAATTATACAGTTTACTATAGTGGAGACTTACTGTGAAGTAATTATACAGTTTACCATAATGGAGATTTAGTGTGAAGTAATTATACAGTTTACTATAAAGCAAAATTAATGTGAGCTTTGAGTTCATTTTCTTCCAACCATACATACAGGCCTGGAGAATGAATCACCTGTTGCATTGAACCCACGATTTAAGTAGACCTCGGTGTTTCCTTTAAATGCAGCTTTCTTTTTTTGTTGCCAAACTTGTGCTGTCTTATTGTCGAGTCTTTCTCCCTTTTCAGAGTTGTCCAGTGATGTTTGCTTCTTACTCATTGTAGCTTGGGGGTTACCAAAACTATGATCTGGACAAGTGTGCAAGGTGTTCTGATATGAGTCTGCAGCCAATTGATTTATTATCGACTCTGCAGTCACATCTCTCTGCTAATGTTAATCTGTATTTGCATCTGCTCCCCAAAACTAGCATAACTGCCTCAGCTCCATCTCAGATCATGAGGCATTAGATTTTTTTTTCTTTTTTTTTTTTTTTGTACCAGGGACAGAACTCATGACCTCATGCTTGCCAGGCGGGCATTTATGTCACTGAACTAAATCCCAGGTCTTAGGCATTAGGTTCTTATAAGCAGTACAACCTAGATCCCTCAAATACACATGTCATAATAGGGTTTTAGCTCCTATGAGAATCTAATGCTGCTGCTGATCTGACAGGAAGTGGAGCTCAGGCAGTGAAGACAGCCATGGGGAACAACTGTAAGTACAGATGAAGTTTCATTTGCCTACCTCTCACTTCCTGCTGTGCAGCCTGGTTTCTAACAGGCCACAACCAAAAACTGTCTGGCCCAGACAACCCCTCCCTCATTTATTTTCTTAGTGCTGGAGACCAGACAGCCAAGATCAAGGTGACAGTAGGTTTGGTTCTTCCTGAGGTCTCTCTTTTGCTTGTTGGTGGCCACCTTCTCTGTATGTCCAAATTTCTTAAAACGATGCCAGTAAGACTTAGGCCCACCCAGATGAACTAATCTGACCTTCATTTTCTCCTTAAAGACTCTATTCAAATAAGAGTCACATTCGGAAGTCCTGGGAGTTAGGGCTCCAATATAAGAATGGGGGCAGGGATAGGTTTAGCTCATACACTTGCTTCTAGTGCCGGCTCAGCAGGGTGCGGGGCACACACTAGTCATCTGAGATTCTCACGGAGATTGATAGAGCCCCAGGGTTTGGGCCTACCCTGGGCAACATAAGAGACCCCAGTCTCAAAATATAAACAATGAGGTTACATTTAATGAAACACAATGGTATGAGTTTTCTCTTTCAATACCAAGATCTTTTCCTCACACGTCAAAACCATCCATTAAGCCAGATGTTAACTGGGAATCAGTCCTGGATCTTGGTTAAAGCCAGTGACCCCTATTGGAGGAGCCAGCGAGTGGCATCTGGGGCCACCCGCCTCTGGCCAGGGCTCCCACGCCTGACAGGGGTGGCCTGCTGGTTTACAAGGCAACAGGGGAGGGTGCTGTGTGAGGCATCTTGGGGAGAGTTGGATCCTCAGAGGATTAAAGGCTTCTCTGGGCTGGATTTGTATTCCATGGCCAGACGATTATTAAGAAGTCCTGCTTCTCACTTGATCACAATTGCTCAGGAAAAAGAAAAGGAAGCTTAGCTGTAGGTTTGGAAAGGTTTTTATAAACTCGTTATAAAGATCTCTTGCTTTGTACTTTTCCCTGTGGTTATATACCAGGTGCCCTGGCCTGTGAAATCATGGATAAGCTCTTTGGGGACAGCACCTGACTTACTCTTCTAGGTTGCCATGGTGCACTCAGGAGGTGGCCACGTCCTTTCTGAATTAAGAGATGAATGCTTCCGAATCTTCCTTCTTTGTCACTTCACATTTGCCCAATTAGGTCATTTTCTCAGTCTCAACCTTTAGCTAATTTGATCATCTAGACAATGCCAAGATCTAGAGTGATCTTAGTAATGCTATTTAACATTTGCATTTTAAGTTTTAGGGTAGGAAATCAGTGCTTTAATTGAAAGGCATGACTAAAGCATGACATTTAGGTAATGGGACAATTTGGAGAAAGTAGATGGACGCATTTTTTTCTGTGCTCATCAGGCTATAGATGGTGCACAGCTGGAGGCCAGGTGCAACCAACCCAGGTGCTGCAGTCTGGTCACAGATGGGGACCTGATGACTGTTCAACTGTATTTGACTTGAAAATTACCAACCTCCAATCTGTGCAATCAATATCTTATACTTTTCAGAGGCGTTTACACATGCTATCTAAAGTTAATAAGGCTATAAATCACAAACATTTTAACAATTATAAAGCACTATAGGTCTTAAAGGCTTACTTTTGAATGATTAGTTTTAGAAGGCTTTGGCAAGGCCTGTGTTGGGTTTTTACTGATTTGCTTTTGCTCTGCTGGAGGTTGATCCTGGGGCTTCATACGCACTAGGCGAGCACTCTACCCTGTGCTGCTCCAGCCTACGCTTTGGGTTTTAATAAACGTAATAAATAACCTCGACTAGCAGAACCAGTTCCTCACCTTCTGCCTATGGATAGCAGAATATTTTGTGCTTCATTAATATGTATATTTATATCACTAAGAAAATGTTTTTCCAAATTTTATGCTTTTATTCCTATAGCTCAAATAGACGGTGACCATAAATTCCCTGTCTACAATAAGATCAATATGTAGAAAATGCTTTTCCTCTGAGATAGCTTTACTTTGATAGAATCTGTTTCCTACTGATTTGCTTTCTCCTTGACTGTGTCATTTAAAATCTAAACACCCAGCGCTTCTGCACATTCCTCTGGCTTTGGGAACTCTTGAATTTCTTGAGCCTACTTGTTTGAACTACATATCTGCATATTCATATTTTTTCTCTTTTGCTCTTGAATCCAATGATTAATTGGCATTCTCATTAATAATGAATTATTTACCTTTGATAAAAAGGAAATCTGGAAGCAGGTATGATGGCACAAGCCTGTAATCTAGCACTCTGGGAGGCTGAAGCTGGAGGAATTCAAGTATGAATCTAACCTGGGCAATTTAGCAACTTAACAAGACTCTGTGTCAAAATAAAACATAAAAAGGACTGAGAGTGTGTTTCAGTGGGAAGAACTTGAATTTAGCCCCCAGGACAAAGGAGAAGGAGTGAGAGAAGAGGGAGGAGAGAGGGGAGACTGAAGAGAAGGAAAAGCATGATTCTAAAAAGGTCATTATTTCCTCTGACTTTTTAAGAAAAACAAGTCTAGGCCACATGAGTGGCACTGACCATGCTAAAGAGCGCCAGAAGAGGTCATAACTCATTATACAAAGCGCAGTTGGCCAGGAATATAGCTCAGTGGTACAGAGCCTGTCTGGCAGGCACAAGGCCCTGAGTTCAATTCCCAGTACAAAAAAAAAAAAAAAAAGTGCAATTTATTGGAGACTTAGGGACAGAAGCATGGTCAGAGTGGCAGCAAGACCTTATCTCTGGAGTCAGATAAGGGGCTTAAACAGGACAAGGGTGGGTTTCCCGCCCTTGACCTATGTGTGGTTTGTGTGGGACTAACTAACATCAGAGGAACCACATCTGCATAAAGCTCCTCCTGTCATCCACATCATTTCCACTGCACAGTGGGCAGTGGCACGGGGACAGGTCAGGGTTACTCGGAGGTACCCGTGACAGCTGCGGCTGGAGGTGGCTGCCAGCCGTGTGTAAGCCACAGCATTTCACATGAAGTAGGCATGGATTTGTTGATTGAGGAATTTTGATGATAATTGGTATTGATTCTTAAGTATTGAAATTATTGTTTAATATGACTTAAAGACACCATTTCAATATTTTGCTTAGCTCTCGGATTCTAGCCTGTGCTATTTTGATTCTGTAAAATTGCGTTTTCCCTGTGCTATTTTGATTCTGTAAACTTTTGTGTTTTTGTGTGCATCCAGCAAGGTTGTCTTGTACGCTTGTGCTATGTTCATTGACAGTTGTTAAAACAGATCAGCACTGGCAGAACTTGGCCAGCTCCTCTCTACACTTAGTGTGAACTGTCACCCGTGGAACCAGCCCAAACAGAAAGCTACAAAGAGGCTAATTGAAATCGGAATGCTGGGTCACTTCTCCTTCAAACAAAACAGATGGCCCTTCTTACTGCACTTCTGTCAAACTTGGGGAGGGTGATTAAAAGCATTTTTAACTCCCACACATGCCTACTTTTTCCTTAAAGGAATTTTACAAAGCAACTTAAATGCTAGGGTGGGGGAGGAAGGGCTTTTCTGAATAGAAGAGCTTATTTCCTTTTATTTCAAAGGTTTAAGGAAAAGCATTTTAGACAAGTGGGGTAGCATATGCCTATAATCCTACACTCACATTCAGGAGGCTGAGGCAGGAGGATTGCTAGGCACTCATCTGGGCTACATAGTGAGTTCAAAGTCAGCTTGAGCTACATAGCAAGACCCTGTCTCAAAACAACAACAACAACAACAAAAAATGAAAGAAAAAGATTAACAGGAATCAAATCTTCCGGTTCTGAAGTTTCAATTTATGAAACTCTGAGTTTCATAATTTAATTTTCATTTATTTTAACCTGCTTTTTTCCTTTGTAATATGTACTCTGTACATGGCACGTAATTCATACCACAGGCAACAGAGAAAAGTAAGACCCTTGTCCTCCCCCAGCCCCACGGTTTGTTCCGTTAATGATCTCCTTGGTATCTTGAATCTTCCTTTTTTTTTTGTTTACTTATGTACTTGAAACCTCTTCTGTAGATGCCTGCTTAATTGACTATTAATCATATTTGGTTTCAGAAATCGACATGGAAGTTTTTGAAAAGAACCATGAAGTAGGTGTTTATATTGTGTGGAGGATGTTCAGCAGATTAATACAAATCGCTGCTGACAATGCACTAAAATGCCATCTCTGAGCTAGGAGAAATACGCAAGCTCTGATACAGCACAGATCTGTAAGCCACCTGGGACCTGTTGAGAGAAAGGAGTGGAAACTCGCTCCACATCTCTACCACCAGGGTCAGTCTGTGGTGACAGAGTCTGAGCAAAGCCTCACCAGATCCCCAGTAGCCAACGCAGCATCATACACTACACAGCACGGCCTAGAAACGCAGCCCCTCAGCAGTGGTCCCTGAAACCACCGTCTGGCTGTGAGGCACAGGTGCCAGTTTGCTCCAGGTTTGGCTCAGGATCCAGCCAGCTGTGTTCCAGGTTCCTCTCCACCCTCAAGCACGTCAAAGTGTCCTTACAGAAGTCAGATGTGCTTCATTTCTACCTTAGGCGGGAATGTGTTTTTCCAAGGCCAGGGATCAAACCCACAGCCTTAGACATGCTAGGAAAGCACTCTATCACTGAGCTGCACTCCCAGCCCACGTTTTAAAAATATCAGAGGGCTTCCAAGTGTAGTGACACACACCTGTAATCTCAGCATTTGGGACGCTGAAGCAAAAGGATTGCCATGAGTTTGAGACCATCCTAAGTTCAAGTCCAGCCTGAACAACATAGCAAGACACTATCTCAAAGAAACAAAAAAAAAAAACACTAAAAATATCAGAGGGCAGCATCTTTGAAATCTATAACAATGGAATTCGAAGCACTCTGTTTTCTATTAAAACAGCCACAACAAAGCCAGACCACAGCTCAGTACAGACAGGGGTGGAGTGCATTTCCTCTCAGGGCTCTTAACATTTCTCTACCAGGAAGCTGCCTCCTCCCCTTTCCCCGGAAGCGGAAGCGCGAGCAGAAGCTGAAGCTGTTGCTAATCTGATGGCCCTGGAGCGGCCCAGCCCACACTGGCTGGAAAGGACTGCCCCTTTGCTACCACCCAGGGTGAGGTGAGGAGAAGCTGGGTGATGGGGACCTCAGGGCACAACCTCTTCAGGTTCCAGGTTCCAGCAATTCCCAAAGCCATCCTTGACAACCCTGGGTGGTCCCCGGACGCCATGCTGTCTCCCAACACCTCCTATAAGAGGGCCGAGCACAGAAGTCCCTAAGGAGAGAACAGGCCTTGCACTGCACCCAGGAACTGCCGCCTTATGTGGGAAGATGTCACCTCTTTTCTTTTTTTTTTTTTTGGTAGCGGGGATCGAACTCATGAACTCATGCTTGCTAGGCAGGTACTTACACCACTGAGCTAAATCCCTGGCCCATGAGATCTGACTACCTCTATTTTTATTTTATTTTATTTTATTGGTACTGGGGATCGAACTCATGACCTCACACTTGCCAGGCAGGTGCTGAACTTGCCAGCATTTCACTGAACTAAATCCCTGGCCCTGAGATATCTGTAAAACCTACCTTCATCCTTTCTGATTTGCACTGACATTCAGATATTCAGTCTGTAGGTCACCGTAGTTATGTGTGAGTAAATACATGTGAAATCTTGTTGACAAGTGACAAAGATGCAATGGGTAAAAATGCCATTGTGAAGGGCTGGGGATTTAGCTCAGTGGCATAAGCACCTGCCTGGCAAGTGTGAGGTCATGAGTTCAATCCCTGGTACTGCAAAAAAAAAAAAAATGCCATTGTGAGGTGAGCCACGATTACTTCAGTCCCTTGTAATAGCAGACTTAAGCAAACATGGTAGTTTGGATTTACAGTTGCTGTATGAATTTTCCAAGATTGTCTATGTTTAGATCTTCTCCATTCATGTTCATTATAAAGAGGAACATACTGTTCTCTGCATCCCTCAAAGTTGTGACAGGAAGGAAAGGGGCTGGAGGATGGCTCCTTGGCAGAGATGAGTGTCTCACCCCTCGTGTTGCTCCTGGCATCACAGGAGCTGACCTATACTTCATCTGAGGATATGAGTTGCTGATCGTGGTGTGATGTTTGGGTGTCCAGTCAAGGAAAGAGACAGTGCGGACAAAGTCTGGAGGCTGACCGAGCAGTCCTCATAGACTGGGACCTGCTAGTTGTCTGGCAGACAGGAAACACCTACCAAGTATGGGAGAGATGTGAAGGTCGAGGGTGGGCAGTGAATCTGTTACCTGCTCTCTGAAAAAGCCAAGTGACTTCTGGTTGAAATGGAGCTCATGGTAAGGCTGTCACTTCACACCAGTTACTTCCAGAATGTCAAAGCCATCATAGTCTGAACATCCATGAAGAAGGGAAGAGAATGATCTGAGGAAACCTGATGCTCAGGAAGGATAGTTCCAGAACTTGCAGTCTGTTGGCACACCACTCTCCACGGGGCAGAGGGTGGTGACAATTCCCTCCTGTCTCCAAATGAAACTGGATGAGCACCTCTGGTAATGCCAGCTATTAGCGTCTGCTTGGGGCCTGGGGCCAAGGCCTGAGCCTCCTGCTGGAAGATGGCTGGAGTAACCTCTCTATGGGGATACCACAGTGTGAGCACCCACACTTGGCAGACTTCCAGGCTGAGAAGGACATCCCCCTGACAACGCAGGCTTCCGATCGACAGCCCACTAGGAGGCCAGAGAATAACTTTGTAATTTCTTGACTTTCTGGAAGATGTCCAGGAGTTGCTGCTGGGCTTTGGTGACCATTGCTATCCTCAGGAAAAAGGGTACATGCCTATTTCACATAGGAATGCAGGGATTCCTAGGAAATAAAGCTTCCTCCTTATCTCTTTGCCATATCATTTTCTGCTTCCCACTCCCCTCCAGCAAAAGCCTGCAGGACTCCTCCTATGCGTTACTGTGACTGAGAAACACTGGGTCTTGGGTATTTCCCAAGTTCTCCATTCTATATAATTATAAACCAGTCCCATCAAAGACAATCAAAGGTACACCTTAACTTCACCCCATAGGATCCAGAAGTCCTAATCAGCTTAGAGGAGTCCCCAGCATTTCACTGAAAGGACACTAATCATCTTGTTTAACCATGTTGTGGTTTATATCCAGATGTCCTCCAAAGCCTCATGTGCTCAAAGGTGGGGCTTTTGAAAAGTAAATGGCTTGGCAGGCTCATAGAAGACTTACCGTTAGACTTACCTCTGTGTGGAGGGGGAAGGTCACTGTGTTTATGACCCAGAAAGTTTGGTTTCCCTCCCTCTCCCTGGTTCCCTGCTTCCCAGATGCTATTAGGTCAGCAGCTTTCATCTGGCCAGGCTTTTCTCCATGCTGTCCTGCTTTGGACCTAGGTACTATGGACCAAAACCTCTACAAACTGTGAGCCAAAAACAAACCTCACCTCCTTTAAGTTGTGGGAGTCAGGTATTGTGTCTCAGCAATGAGAAAGTGACTAAGACAACTTGTTTTGACAATTCGTCCTGGCATATGTATTTTTGTATTACATCAGTGGATCCACAGAACTCTCTTTGAGTTCCTATTCAGCTCTGTGGGTTAAGGATGAATGAGCAGGAACCTTTGTACCTATCTCAGTCAGCTCTGGCTGCTGTAACAAAATGCCAGAGACCAGATAGTTTAAAGATGATGGACATTTATTTCTCCCAGTTCTGGAGTCTGGAAGTCCAAAATCAAGGCAGATGTGGGATGTGGTGAGCATCTGCTTCCTAGCTCCAGACAACTGTCTTTCTATGAATCCTCACCTGGCAGGGAGTACAGAGAGATCATCTCTTTCATGTCTCTTTTTGCACTAATCCCATTTATAAGGGCCCCATCTTCATGACCTACTCACCTCCCACAGGCTCTAGATACCATCACACAGGGGACAGATGCAGTCCACAACAATCTCAAACTGTAGGTCTGGTCTTGCCTTCCTTTCCTGGGCTGAGCTGGAATCATCCCATTAGCTGATTTCTTTCCAAGCCACTTGCACCCCCACTTGATCTACAGCTGCACCCCTGGGGACCCACTGTTACTAAGTGCCCTGAGGGAAATAGAGACCCTCTGCCAATAGTCCCAAATGCCTGCCTTGGCACAGGCCACTTATTTAATCTGCTGAACATGGTCCCAGTTTGATCACAGCTATCTCTCAAGCTTTTGTTCCACTTCCTCAGTTATAGGCTGGAGAAGCTAATATCTGTACCTTTATATCATCCTTCATTTCCCCTTCTTATTGCGCTCATTCTATTACAAAGGCAGATAGCAGCTGGAGGACTCTCCTTGAACAAAGAGCAATTATCTCCATTTTGGCTGAACCTGGCCCTGTCTCTAAGTACTGATATGTACAGAGCTGGCCAGGCCATTTCCTTTTCCCTTCAGTTGTCTCCATACCATGTAAATAGGGCTGGCTGAGGTGCTGATGGGTAATCTTTGAAGGTAGGCCTGATTTTTCCCCACCCCATGACTCCCCAAAACACATGGTTGAGCTGGGTGGGATTAAGAGCCACCATTCCACACTTCTCAGTTGGGGTGGAGCCTCAAGATAAGAGGCTATGACTTTCCAGGATGGAAAAGTTTATACATTGGAACTGAAACACTGCCCCAAAACATTAGATGGCACCTCAGTTGTGTTATGCAGACTGGTCTTCCTGCATACACGTCTCTGCACGTTGCAGAGGTGCTTTCAGGCCTCCTGCCTAGCCCAGCTCACAGTATTCACGTATTTCTTGTCATTCCCTTCAAACCCACCCCCTCCAAACACATCCCATCATCCTCGCCACTTTCTGAAGTTCTGGAAGTCTACTTGTGTGGCTTTAGTTGTGCTGTTCCAACGGCTGCCTCAATGTCCAAATGCAAACCATTTACCTTTCATGATTATTTTGACTTGGGGCTGAGCCAGAACTGTCATAGCAGCAGATCTGGTGCATAGGGTAGATGAGGACACACAGAAGTGTTTTTATGAGCCTGCCTTTCTGTGGGGCGGCACTCAGCAGCAGCATTCACTGTGTGCTGCCTAAAGACACTCGTGGAAAAGGACTTCCAGAACCGCTTTGGGACGGGGCAAGCATGGTAGGATAGCGTGTCTGAATAGGAGGACGCTGGTATCGTGATGACAATGTGTATTTTACTGTAATAAATTTTTTAAAAGTAACCCTCTCCTGTATATTTTGGCCACGTTGCATACATGTCCTTCTGATATCTCCATGTTTTAATGATGTGCCTTTGCCGGAAGCTCTCCAAGGGCATAACCATGAGTTAGCTCAAGCACCTACCTTTAAGCACGAGGCATGACACTGGGACTAGCCATGAGCAGCAGCTCTCTGGGCTCTGCTTGGGTAGTCTTGTTCACAGGTGTTTTTGTTAATGGTAATATGCCTTTGGAAAAGTCCGTCTTGGATTAGGAAATAAAAGACGGTATGTGGTCTTGGATAAGCATTAATTATAGATTGTGTCCTTCCCCACAAAAAAGATATGTTGACGTCTTAACCCCCTAGGACCTCAAAATGTGGCCTTCACTAGTTATGATGAGGTCAAGCTGGAGCAGAACAGCCCCAAATCCAATAGCGCCCACTGCCCTCTGACAATAGAGGACAGCTGTGTGAGGATGCAGGCCACCGGGGAAGAACCCTGTATGACAGCTGGGTGGAGACTGGAGCGATGCAGGTGCAGGACAAAGCCAAAGGGGTTGCCAGACACTGTGAACAGCTAGGAAGAAGCGCGGAAGGATGCATCGCTCTCTCCTGTGGAGATCAGAGGAAGCACAGTTCTGTAACGCCTTGATTCCAGAGCTGTAGAGAATGTATTTCTGTTTTCTAAGCTAACCAATTCCAGTATTTGTGCAGAAGCCAAAGGGAACATCCCATATCCGGAGAGAAAAGAAACACATTCAGCCAGGCATAGTGGCACACACCTATAATCCCAGCATGCTGAGAGGTTGAGGTGGGAGGATCACAAGTTCAAGCCCAGCCTGGGCAACAGAGACTTGCTCAGACCCTGTTTCAAAATTTAAAAAAAAATTTAAAAAGATGTAGTTAAGTGCAAAGGCCCTGGGTTCAATTCCCAGTACTGGCATTGTGGGGTGCAGGAGGGGGAAGAAAAAAATAGATACAGTGCTCTAAAGTTGGGAAAAAAACCAATAAATTTATCCATCTGCAGGAGCTCTAGGGTGTTTTACTTTCTGAGTCCTAATCTGATGCTCACCTAGATGGTGGGCAAATAATAGCTACTTTCAAAAAAATAATAGCTACTTTCAATTCATATTTAGGTTTTGGATTATCCAAAACTGACCTGTGCACCAGTGTTATTATCTTCCCTCATCTTCATTGGACTCAGCCATTGCTCTTGTCCCTACAGCCAGTCTCTGGCCGACTGCCTTCCTTTCCCCATTCCTTCTTGGGTCCACAGTCTCCGCTTCCGTCCTAGGGCCGCTCACCTGACAGCAGGACCAATGTGCTCTGTGTCCCCTCTGCAGTCCACCCTACACACAGCCACACATTTTGCCTTCTACGGTGCAGCATTTCCAAATAATTTCTTCTTTTATTAGAACATGTCTTCTTTTAGCTGAACATGGTGGTACATGCCTATAATCCTAGGAATCTGGGAGGCTACTTCAAGCCCAGCCTGGGTAATTTAGTCATTTAGCAAAGCTCTTTCTCAAAATAAAAAGTGAAATAGCTGAGGATTTACCTCAGTGGCTCAAGCACTTGCCTGGTAAGCACAAGGTCATGAGTTCAATTCCTGGTACCAAAAGCAAAACAAAAATAAAATAAAAAGTGAAAAAGGCTGAGGATATAAATCAGTTTGAAGGCCCTGGTTTCAATCCCAAGTACCAAAAGAGTTCTTTTTCAAATAAATGTTTTTTATTTTAAAGAGAATAAAACCAAACAAAACAAAACAGAATAAAGCCAATCAAAACAAAACAGTGAATGTGATACAGGACTTCAAAACAAGTTAATAGGAAATCAACAATGGCTACCGTAATGCCTCTTGTTGTCTTCAAAATAGCTGCCCATGCATCAGATATAATAAAATCAAACAAACCAAAATAGAATTGAAACAAAACAGTGAAAATGACATAGTTTTTTAAAACAAGATAATAGGGAATTAACTACCACCTTCAGAAGGAGATCCCCATAATTGCTATATTACACACTATTATCCTCTAAATAGATGCTCAGACTATCAGTTTTAGGCCTACAAAGTCAATCAAACAATACAGGCATTAAATTGTTTTTTTTACTTCAGTGGCTATTATCTCAGCCTGTGTTTGTCCAAATCATATGGTTGCTTATGGTGCTTATAATTCAGTAATATATACAACTCATGGGGTAATCAGCATTTCTATCCCCTCAAACACTCTGTGCATTGAGAAATTTGAACTCTTCTCTTCAAACCAAACTTAGCCTGGCCTGGCTTTTCCACTGCCCAAAGAAGAAGGAGGAATTGAGCACCTTCTAATTCATCTAGTTATTTTGAAAAATGTAATACGTTGATGCAGACGGTGCTCTACTGTGCTCTAGAACACTAGAACTGATTCTTCCTTTTTCGCTATATATGGTACCCTTTATCAACCCCTTTCTACCCCTCTCTCATCTTCTCATGTTATAGTGGCAATTACTCTATTTTCTGCTTCAGTAAGAACAGCCAAAGAATTAGTTCTTTTTGCTTCAGAGTGCGTACTAACTCGTATAACCACAATATTGCAGTATAAGGGGTGATAAAATATATGATGAATGTTTAAATTTTTAAAAAGGTATTTATAATGAAAAGCACATTCCCATTAATCCCTCTCAAAGTACTTCTCTTCACTCTGAACACAGTTATCCCATTGTTCTTGCCACTTTCTGCAGCAGTTCTGGAAATGCTCTTTCATGAGAGTCCAAAATTACAGTGAATGCTGCTGCCCAGTGCCATTCAACAGAGAGGCAGGATTGTGACAGCCTTGCCTCTTCCATCTTACTCATCAGATCCGGCACTGTGACACTTCTGGGTCTTCCCTAAGTCAAAATGACCAGGAAAGCTAAATGCTTTGAATGGATTCAGGACATTGAGGCAGCCATGACAGCAAAACTAGAGACATACAAGAGGACTTCCAGAACTGCTTCAGAAAGTGGCAAGAAAGACAGGCTAAGTATGTCTGAAGTGGGGGGAGTATTTTGATGGAGAATAATAGCAATGTTTCTTTTACTATAATAAACAGATTTTAAAGGTTAAGCATTTACTGCATTGTTTGATCACACCACCGTTTTGGCTGATGTGGGTTGGGCCAGCACCTGGAAAAGATTTGTTCCATGGCAGCTCTGTATGCAGCTCTGTTCCCCATTGCTCATTCTCCTCTCTGTAGGGACTTCACTAGGACACTCTAGTCTCACAGGCTTGACAGCTGGGACGAGGGCAAGTGGAAAGATGCAAGCCCCACAGCCTAGAACTAACCTTACAGCCACCGGCCATGCTCAAGTCAAGGGGCAAGGAGGGGGCACCGCTGCTTTGTGCCTATGGCTGGTCATGCAGAGAAGGGGGAAGGAAGGTGACCATCTACTCCCAGTCAGTGTGCCTGCCACCCAAAGTCACGCTGCCTGGATTTCAGCCTCCTCTGTCTGGTCGCTCCCATCCATACAGCCCAAGTCCCTCACCTGGGGTCAGGGTGGCCGGATGGAGTTCATAGGAATCTTGCAGAAACTGGACGAGGTCAGGCCATGCTGGACAGCAGATTCCATGGCTTTCCCACTGCCAAAGAAGAGGGAGGAATTGTTTGGCTGTTGACAGTTTGCACAAAATAAGCAAACATTAAACAATTTCTCTTCTGTGAAATAAACTGAGCCATGGATCATCTTTGTGGGCTTTCTTCTGTCTTCTTTCTTTCTTAGTTTATTTTCTTACTCTTGGGGAAAAATATCTCAAATCTCAGTAAACAATGGCAACAGTTTGTTCCTGCTGCCTTGATATGGATCCTTGCTGCTTCCTTTTTTTATGAATTGAGAGATTGACTATAGAATTGAGAAAGAGATAGTGTATTATTCTTTCTTTCTCTCTTTCTTTCTCTGTCTCTCTCTCTGCCTCTCTCTCTGCTTTCTTTCTGTGTGTGGTTTCTCTGGCTGGAAAAATAAAAGCTCTGCATTCAATGCACTTCAAAGCTGAAAAAATTTGGATAGAGCACATATGGGTGTTCTAGATATTAGTCTTTTTATAAATTCCTCCTATTTCACATTCGTTTGACCTCAGGTTACAGGAATGCTTTTTGAAAAGAACAATGATTTGATCCTAGGAATGGATGTAGCAAAAATACTGGGGTCAATAAGTTAAAAGCTTTTTAAAAAGACGAAGAAGAAAAGGAAAAAGGAAAACTAGACTTTGCAAACTTTAAGCTTAAGAGGTATGAAATGGGAAAATTTCCCAGCTGTATCTTACAAAAAAATGTATGCTGTGAAAATATTTCTGAGTTTAGAAGAGGAACAGGAGAAGCCAACTTCTTTAACCTCTGAACTCATTTCCCAGCTTGTATAAGTGCTCTCTCTGGGTTAGTCTTTAGCATTTTCACACATACCACTTCTGCTCTTTCACATAAAAATATGAATATCCCCATGTGTGTTTGGTTTTATAATATGATCTAAAATACATCTTTCTGTGCCTTATTGAGGGAAGCAAAGCAAGTTTCAAGATAGTGTTGTGGGCTGTGGATATATCTCAGTGTGCTTGCCTAGCATGGAAAAGTGCTGAGTTCAATTCCTAGCACTGCAAAAATAAACCAAAAACCAGTATGCTTAATGATGCTATTTTTATCAAGAATTATGTATATGTGTGCTCATTTGTATCGATCAATTAATGGGTCAATCATGTATGTATCATTATTTTATTTTACTTTTTTTGTGAGGGAGACAGGATCTCACTATGTCATTCAGGTTGGCCTTGAACTCACTGTGTGGCCCATCCTGGCTTCAAACTCATGGTAATCTTCCTGCCTCAACCTCCCAAGTACTGAGATGACGGATGCCACTATACCCAGATTCTTGTTGTGTTTTGTTTGTTTTATTTATTTATTTTGGAGACAGGGTCTCGTTATTAGTTCAGGCTAGTTTTGATCTCCCTGTGTAATTCAAGCTGGCCTTAAACTCTCAGCAATCTTCCTGCCTCAGCCTTCCAAGTACTGGGGTCACAGGAGTGCACCACCACATCCAGTTTACGTGGCCGTCATCTATCCATCTACACAGAGAGACAGACATACACACACACACAAATTCATTTCTAATAAATCAAAAAGATTATACATCGGTTGGAAAGCTACTCAAGAAGACTGAAAATGCAAGTCCAGCCTGAGCAATTTAGCAATTTAGCTAAACCCTGCCTCAAAACAAAGAATAATAAACAGCTGTGGCTGCAATTCAGGGCAAAACCCCGGGTTCAACCTTAACCAAAAACCCCAACAAACAAACAAACAAGCGAAAAAACCAACAACAAGGAATTACAGATCTAATTGAAATCCATCTCTACTCCAAGTGTCTTTACTAACAATAAGATGTCGAGAACATTTTACTGTAAGCATTCTAACCTTTTGTGAACAAGGCAATTCCACCAGCGTTTTGGATCCCCTAGCCTCAGTCATGGTACCTGTTGCCAGGGATACGGTGATGAATTAAGAATGGGCCTTTGCCTCGGGAGAGTTCGGTTTATCATAGCAACAAGTTTAGTATTTGCTTCCTTCTGTTATTTAAATGATTCTTAGGACAACAAACACAAGGCCCGGAAGGGCTCTCTGGAGCATCTACCGTCTCAGCCATGGGGCCAATTGCAAGGCCCCTTTGTCCAGCGGACCGTTCTCAATCCTGGATCCAGGTGGCTTCTGCCATTGTGGACAGGGGACACAGAGCCGGCAACAGGGGCTTAAGACACAGCACAGAGCAATTAGATCACATAAAGTCCCAAATGTCTGGTTTATCGAGATGAATCCAAATTCAGCTCCTGTTGCTAAGAGGAAAAAAATAAATAAATAAAAAGCAATACACATATTACTGACAAGCAAACTCAGGGCATGCCATCTATTATCAGCAATAAACAGATTTGATTCTTTTCTAACCGGGATTGGCAGGGCCCAGGGGATTTGTCAGCCTGTGGATAATCCTCCAATCCTGTGCCTGCCCCGCCGCGGTGATAGGAAGCGGTGGGTAATAAGGCCACCTAACAATCTGCCTGTCTGGTGCATTAAAGATAATTCCCCAACGCAGAGGGTCTCCACCAACAGCCTGCATGAAGTAGGTCAGCGTCACACCTCTTACCGGACAGCTCTGTGACCCGTGCCAGTTGCTGCCCACCCCCTTACCGGGCCCCAATCCCAGGCTGGATTTGGGGAGTTTTAAATCCAGCAAGGGATATGGAACCAACCCAAAACTCAGCAGCCATAAAGATGCAAAAACACACGCGGCATCACACTTTCCGCAGGCAAAGCTGTGTCCAGGGCTCTGGGCTGGCCAAGTTTGTCTCCTAGGGCTTCATGAATGTGACTCTGCAGTTTCTGTTGCCTTCATTTCTCACGATGTCCAGAGGGTTTAAATGTATGGTGTTGGAGGAGCAGTACCTACCTGTGGCTCAAAAATTTAAAAATTGCAAAAAGGACGCGTAGGGAAATCCTTGTTCCTATCCCTTTCCTCACTGGCTCTGTACCTATCTCCCCTTGCAGCTTCATCAGCATTATTTTATTCTTCCAGAGAAAACAATAATAATAATAATAATAGGAGAACTATCAGCGTTTCCTGAGCTCTGCATCATGTTGGAACTTGGGGTGCTGGGAGAACAGGCTGCCAGCTCACCGCCCTGGTAAGTGGCTGGGGCCTTACAAGCTGCTGCTGCCATGCCAGGGTGAGAACTATCGGTGTTTCCTGAGCTCTTCATCATGTTGGAACATGGGGCACTGGGAGAACAGCCAGCCAGCTCACTGCCCTGGTAAGAGGCTGGGGGCCCCACAAGCCGCCACCACTCCAGGTAAGCACTAATTGGCATTTCCTGAGCTCTGCATCATGTTGGAACTTGGGGTGCTGGGAGAACAGCCAGCCAGCTTGCCGCCCTGGTAAGCGGCTGGGGGCCTACCAGTGTGCAGGCTAAGAATGAAACATCGGGGCTGGGGATTTAGTTCAGTGGCTTAAGCGCCTCCCTGGCAAGCACAAAGTTGTGAGTTCGATCCCCAGTACCAAAAGAAAAAGAAAAAAAGAATCAGACATCGATCCATCTGCTCCCCTCCCCTTCCCCCCCCCACCCCCGCCATTAACAAGTATGAGCTGGAGGTCTGAGTATCTCTTGGGAGGATGAACCTATGCAGAGTGGCAAGTAAGGGGGATTTCCTTCTACCATCTTTTGAAAGCAAATATTTTTATCACTGTTTTGCTCAGTTCTGATTAATGGTACTGCTCTATTCAATATTGTTTTTATAAGTTTGGTATTTTCTTCCATTTTGCTCTACCTGACTGAAAGAACAGCTAATGTGAACAGAATGGGATGTAATTTTGTGCCTATTGCTGTTGTCCTGGTGACCTGCTGTGAGGTTCTGTGCCAATTTCACTGCACTGTCTTGGGTGGCTTTGTTCTGTCTTGTTCTGCTGCATTTTGCTACCTTACAAAAAAATAGATAACAAAGTAACAAAATACCTCCAAAAAACTCCCAATGCCACCAAAGCTGATCCATGGGCATGGATGAGGAGAAACTTAAAAGCAAAGCAAAAGAATAATATAAGGTGATTAAAAAGTGAATAACAACAACAAAACAGGTCAGTAAGGTACTGAGCAACCTGAAACAGGATATAACTAAACAGATAATGGACTTAAAAAAGCAAAAGAAGGAAAAGAAAGTGCTCTAAAGGATATAACTGCATTTATCTTTAAGTGTGTAGGATTGATAACAATGTTGCTAAGTTTTTATTGGATCATTGAACAGAACTGTTGGCAGCCTCACTGTTTGAACGTCCACTTTGTATGCTTTAATTTTGTAACTTGAACAACTATGTCTAAGAAGGCAATATATAATTTATCAACTAGTGATTTCTTACTGTTTATTTTTTTTCTGAAATTCTGTATTGTTTCTACCCCTTTTTCTGTTTTGCTTTTTTTCTCTTTAAATAAGATTTTTTTTTAAAAGCCCTGATGATATTATGCTGAGTAAAATAACCCAGTCACAAAAGGACAGATTTATCCCACTTATGTGAGGTCCTGGAACAGTCAGATTCACATCGGAATAGAAAGTAGAGTGGTGGTTTGCAGAAGCTGGCAGGAGGGGCTCAGGGTTTATGGGGGACAAGATCTCAGTCTGGGAAGATGGAAAGTTTCTGGAGATGGATGGTAGAAATGGCTGCACAATATTGTGAAGGTCCTCAATGCCACAGAGCTATTCACTTTCAAATAGCTTAACAGGTGTGTAATTCAGCTATTTAGAAGGCTGAGGTAGAGAGAATCCAAATTTGAGACCTCCCTGTCTCAAAGCAAAGTTAAAAGGGCTGAGGGTATAGCTCAGTGGTAGAGCACTTGCCTAATATAAGTGAGGACCTGAGTTCAAATTCCCAGTATAGTACCAACAAACAAAACCAAAAAAGAAAGAAAACCACAAAAGGCTAACATAATAAAATTTTTATATATTTACCACTAAAAAAAATGAAACTGCTATTTTTATTTTAGTCTCCTTTTTTGCATAAAAGAATACAATACAATTTTTCTGTGCCTGGTCCTTCCACCCCTATGCCAGGGCTCTGTGCCTGCCAGGCAAAGACTCTGCCACTGAGTTACACACCCTGTCTTTTTTTTTTTTTTTAGTAATATATCTTGGAGATATTTCTGTATTGGTATGTGGAAATAGTCATTCTTTTTTATAGTAGAATAATTTTCTGTTGTGTCACATATCAGACTTTAAAAAAATTAATCCCCTGTTGATATTTAGATTATTCTTCAGTATTTGGCTGTAACAAGTGAGAATGCAGGGAATAACCTTGCACATGAATTCTTTCATGTTTTGATTACTTTGGGCCTTTCCCCTCTGGCTTTGTAATTTAAAAGCTTAAATTCTTAATAGATTCTGATCACAAACCAACATCCCTCTTTATTTCCCTAACACTTGAATTGTGAAGAGACAGCCAAAGGACCATTTCTGAAGCTGGCTATACTCATGCCCCCATCATATATTTTCATGTCTCTTATCAATTGCCTCACATTATGGCTTAGATCTAAATGTCCCCCTCAAGTCTCATGTGATCAGAAGTGGGACTTTCCAAAGGTAATTGGATCATAGAGGTGACAGTTGTCTGTGGATTAATCCATTGGTGAGTTCAGAGGTGAATGTGCTCTTAGGAGTTGGGGCCTGGTCAGAAAAATGGGTTACTTGAGATTCGACCTGGAAGTGTTTATCTTTCTCCCCAAACCCTCTCTTCTCTCTCTGCTTCCTGGTCACCATGACATGAGCAGCTTTCTTCCATCAAAACTTTCCACTATAATCTTCCTGTTTTGGAGTCATCCAACTATGGAGTAAATTTTCTAAAAATCATGAACCAAAACAGGCCTTTCTACCTCTTTAAGTTATGGGGGTCAGGTATTTGTCACAATGACATGTAAGTGACTAAAACAGATTTTGGTACTGAGAATGGGATCATTGCCATGATTATACCTGACCAAATAGCTCAGAGAGCTTTAAAGCTGGTTGTGGTGGCACATGCCTGTAATCCTGGTACTTGGAAGGCTGAGGCAAAAGGATTACAGTGAGTTTGAGGCTAGCCTGGGCTACATAGTCACACCCTATCTCAAAAAAAAAAAAAAAAAACCTGGGAATATAGCTCAGTGGCACAGTGCCTGCCTAGCAAGTACAAGGTCCTAAGTTTGATTCCCAGTACAAACACATGCATGCACACGTGCACACACATACACACACACACACATGAAGGCCTTTGGAACTGGCCTTTGGGAGGATTTTGGAATTTGGAAAGGTTTGGAGATGCCGGCTAGAGAAGCCCTAGAATGCTATAAGACCAAAATGCAGATAGGCATATAGCCAGCAAAGGCCAGGCTCAGGAAATCTCAGTTGGGAACAAGGACTTCATTTGCATTTGGACTCAAGGAAATGTATGTCATGTTCTGGCTGAAAATGTAACTCATTTTGCCCATATATGGAGATTTTGCCTGAGACTGAGATTAAGGACAATTTATTAATTAATCTGATGGAAGAAATTTCAAAGCAGCTCAATGTTCAGGTTGTAACATGGGTACTGGTGGTTATCTCTAGTCAGATGTACAGTAAAAATCAAGGAAAAAATATTAGAGCCAAAAGATGTAAAAAATTCTCAACCTGCGAAGTTGGGGCCATTAAAAAGATTGCTAAAAAGATTAGCATGATAAAGAAACCAAGTATTTTGCATCAGGACAATAGGAAAGATGGCTCCAGGGGGTCTCAGAAATCAGCAAGACCCCACTTTTCAGTGGCTCAAATGTGCAAAAGGATAAATATAAATTCCACTGAAAGATTTTGCTTGACAAGAGAGCTCTAGGACATCCTGCCTGAGAATGCTTGCCTAGGGAAATGGTTTTCCAGGATTCATTTCACAGTGCTTAGCTATCTAGGCACTCAGAGACCTTGACAGCCATGATCTAAAGAGGCCTGGCTACTGTTCAGGTGGGCAGCAGAATTTGGAATCACTCTCGTGGTGCTAGTTTTTCAGGCACACAAAATGTAAGAGTTGTGGAGTTGTAGGAACTTCCACTCAGACTTCAGGAGAAGCCTGGGAAACCAGGCAGTGTGCCCCTGAGAGGGCAGTACTTGAAAATCTGAGAGTAAAACCGAAAGTGCAGGGTAGATCACAGGAAGTTGGAGATGCCAAGATCACAGGAAGTTGGAAATGCCAGGAATGTAGAATGCCTTCTGGGGAAAGTCTCAGGCAGTGAGCAGAGCTACCCCAAGTGAGAGACCATGAGGCCTGCAGCTGGTAGTGCTGTGGGGGTAGGGCTGTGTGGGCAGGACCTTTGCAACTCATTTGTCACCATGAGATACCCCAGGTGTCAGACACGGAAGAACAGGATGTAATGTTTGTCCTGCTGCACTTCATTCTTGCTTGGTTTCCATTCCTTTCTTTTTCAGTTTCTCTCTTTTATAACAGCAATATGTATGTTGGCAGCATTTACCTTTGGTTTTCATTTTTACAGCTAAGAGTTACCTTGAGTCTCAGAGAAGACTTTGGACTTAGACTTATTTTATTTTATTTTTTGGTACTGGGGATTGAACTCACAACCTCAAGCTTGCCAGGCAGGTGCTTATGCTGCTGAGCTAAATTCCCAGCCCTCTGGACTTAGTCTTTTCAGCAGTGCTGGAACTGTTAAAACTTGGGTGACTTTTTATCAGGGTCCTGGCCTAGGACCACCAATCTGCTCAGATGACAGAATAAAACACAGGAAATAGATATTTTAGTTACAAGGGGCACCAGGATGGTCAAAGCCCAACAAGGGGATGAGATCATGAGGCATGATGTCCCTGGCCTTTATCAGGTGCACAGCTTGACTGGGAGCTGTGCTGGTGGCTGCAGTAAGCAGTGGGGTCAAGGTTTAGGAATTGATCAGCAGTGCATTTTAGGAAAAGGAACAGATCAGGGTTAACTAATAACTTGACTGTCTGCTAGCTGCGATTACTGAGCTAGACAGAGGTTGCATGAGTCAAAGTCCTCAGCTGCTGTGTTATTTTGTTTTGAGGTGCCAGAACTTCACAGGTTGTTTGCTAGTCTCAGCTCTGGCCTTGGCTTAAAGATTAATCTGTCCTTAAGGCAGCCAGGGGTCTTGCCAAAAGTCACGTAGACCTAGAACAGTCTCTCAATTTATTTTTGTGCCAGTTTATTAGTATTAATTATTGCCCACTCTGTGTTGTGCCAAGCTGGCCCTCAGTAATTCTTAAAGATGGACTAAATGCATTTTACATGAAGACACTGACATGAATCTTTTGGGGGTCAGAGACAGAATATTATGATTTAGATCTAGAATGTTTCCTAAAAGTTTCATGTGTTCAGAGGTATTGGGAACCTGGCCAAGATCTACAACTGCCTGTAGAAAGGATATGGCAAAGGATGAAGAAAAAACAGAAACACATTTAGTAATTCATAAAGAGGGGCTGGGAGATCAGTGCTTCAGATGGGCAAAGACAATGACATTCAAAGCTAGCCACTATTTATTGGGTGCATACAATAATTGGAGAGAATATCCGATGACTTAGAGGGTGGCAGTGATCTTAAACTCATGGGGATCTTATTTCAGATTGATACAGGGGAACCGAACTCCCAACCTACTATACATCTGGTACAAGTTTGTGTTCTCTAAAATCAAACAATGAATTTTAGGTACAGCAGAGGTTAAGAGCAGAATACATGTATTGAAGGAAACAAATATTCTATCTGAGAGAGACAGAAGGGGTCCTGAGTGGATTACCAAAGACTCTGTATTTTCTAGGGGCTTTTATAGAGTAAAACCACAAAGGAAGGCAGGTCTAAGGTGGGAAAAAATGGGAACTCGCAAGATGGGCGTGAGGTGGAATAAAACTATTGCCATAGGGGAATGAAACTCCCAATTTACTATATGTATGAGTTTGTGTCCTCTAAAATCTAAGAATGAATTTTACGAACAATGGAGGTTAAGAGCAGAATATATTTATTGAGAAAAAAGGTTTTTGCCTGAGGGACAGAAGGGGTCCCACGTGGGTTGTCAAAGACTCTGTCCTTTTTAGGGACTTTTATACAGTAAAATCATGAGTTTAGATGGGTCCAAGGTGGGGGAAAAATATGAGGTGGGACAGAACTGTGGTCAGCCGATAAGATTAATTGCTCAGGTAAAATTGATTAAATCAGGAACAAATGGGGGAGCGAGTCATGTAGTAAGCGAGCATGTTTAACAGTAGTGACTCTTCCTGTAGGTGTAGGGGGTTGGAATGGTGACTCCATCCTCAGGGTGATAGAGAAGTATTTAGTCTGTGGATCCTTAGAATGTGGTTGTATTTGCTTTGCCTTTTGTCTTGAGGTCTGGCCCACAGTGGGAAGTACCTGTCTCCCCCAGAGTTGCAGGGTATCTGGTCTTATGAACTGGCTCCTCTGAGGATCCAGCCCTGTCTGATTGCCTATTATATTTCTAACTCAGCTGCCTATAGGGAAGTGGCGATCCTATGCTGATGTCATCTTGCCCTGGGGTCACAGCATCAAGGAACCATTAAGGCCTCCAGGTCTGGCCTCAATTTATAATTTGTGGTCTGCAAAACAGAGGTGGGGATTTTCGAAGGTGATTTGATTATGGGGATGCTATACTCATCAGTGGATTGATCCACTGAAAATTTCAGAGCTTAATGTGCTGTTAGTAGGTGGGGTGTGGTTGGATGAGTGGGTCACTGGAGACAGTGGGAGGGTACATCTCTCTCCCTGGCTGCTTTCTGCTGTCCCTGCTTCCTTGCCACCATGGTGTGAGCAGCTTTCTTCTGCCAGACCCTTTCACCATGCCCTTTTTGCCTTGAAGCCAGCCAATTATGGACTGGATCCTATGTAAATCAGAAGTCAAGTTATCAGGCATCTGTTCCAGTAATGAGGAAGTGACCAGGACACCAATCAGCCATCTCAGACTAGTTACTGGTTTTTGTTTTTTTTTTTTTTGAGACAGGGTCTCACTATGCAGTTCAGTCTGGCCCTGAACTCACTATCTAGCCCAGGCTGGCTCTGAACTTATGGTGATCCTCTTGCTTTAGCCTCCAAAGTTCTGGGATTACAGACATGTGTAATTTGTTTAAAAAACTCCCTTTGGATTGCTGTCATTTGTTTCTTCTGCCAAGTAGGCCAGAGTGTTGCTGAACAACTGTTCATGCCTTTGTAACAAGTTAACTTCTCCGTCATTCACTTTAAATTTAAGTTCAAATTAATTAGTGAGAAAAGAATTTGTGAGTCAGTGACTCACTAACAAAGTCATTAGTCTTTACTTAGCACTTACTGTGTCCTAGGGGTCATTTTCAACACAAGAAAGCACAGTCACATAATGGGTTCCCACCCTCATGGGTTTACCTTGTCAAGGAAAGCAACAGATCAGAGTAAACAAGATTGCTACGGTCAGCAATAAGCATTTAAAGGCATAATGTAATTTCAGGCAGTGATTTGAGCAGTACCTCTGTTTAATCACTTCAGGGGTGCAGAACCCCTGTAAAACAGCACACAGTGGGAGGGCTCCAATTCCAGCTTGAAAAGCAAACTAAGCCTCTCTCTGCTCTCTGTAGGAACTTTCACATTCAGGAACTTTCACATTTGGCCAAAGCAAAAGTTTGTTGACTGTCTGGCATTGATAGAGGTGATTATGGTCATTTGAATCGTTTTGGATTATAAAATGCCTTTTGGTTATTGTTATTATTATTGTTGTTGTCCTTGTTGTTATTGAGACAAGGTCTCATTACTTAGCCCAGGCCGGCCTTGAACTCACAAGGATCCTCCTGCCTTGACCTCCCGAGTGCTGGGATTACAGCTGTGCACCATCAAGCCCAACTCTTAAAAATGTTTTAAAAGCAGCCTTCCTAACCTGGTTCTTAGGTAGAGGACCTCTTGGGAAGGTCCTACTGCAGTTGTAACACACCCCCACAGACCTTGTCTCTTGAATTAATACAACTTAAATACTTACAGTCCTGGAGGACAGAAGTTTGAAATACTCTTGGGGAAAAATCCAGGTGGCAGCAGGACTTCATTTATCTGGAAGCTTGAGGGGAGAAGCCGTTTCCTCCCTTCCCATCCTCCATTTGACAGCAGCAGACCTCCCACACTATGCTACACTGTGCTTCCATGTCACATCTGTTGCTCGGATTTGACTTTCTTGCTTCCCTCTTACAAGGAGCCTTGTGATACACTGGGTTCCTTGGATGATCCAGGATAATCTCCATTTCAAGATCCTTAATTTAAAAAAAAAAGATCCTTAATTTAATCACACTCGGAAAGTGACACATAGGTTCTGAGGATTAAGAAAGGGACACCTTTGGGGACCAGTATTCAGCTACTGCACTAGGAAATTAAGAAACAGAAACTGGAAGAGGAGATCAGCCTTTTTAGGTAAAGATAAAGAGGAAATTAGAGGAATAATGAATCCGGCAGAGGATTCCTCAAGACTGAGCACTTTGAATCCTAACAAATGTCGAGGCATTGGTCCAGGGTTTGGGACACATGGGTGGATTCAATAGGCTCAAAGCCCTTCTTTCCTGGGGCTTCTGTTCAACAGACATGGTCCATAAATCCCTTACCTTGCAGTTAGAAGTGGGTCAGCGCTGTGGAAGGGAAAAAAGAAGAGCCGCTCCTGCAGGGACGTGACCGCACCTGGCTGCGGACGCCAGGGGGCGCTGCGGCACAGTTTGGGGGCTGAGATTGGAAACCGAAGTCGTCAATAAAGTTCTGACCTTTGAGATGCAGAAGGAATTTTAGAGGTCACTTAGTCTTCACTCCTTAGCTTGTAGAGAGGAAGCTAAGGCCCGGAAGACCCACAATGTGGCCGCTAGTTATTCTGCATTTGGCCTAAATCCGAGAGAGGCCTCTTCCTCTCTCCCCAAGGCGCCAGCCCCGGCCGTCACCCTTATCAAAGGCAGCGCGCCCTGGAGGGCGGAGGGGAGGGTTTTGTATCGGAGCAGCAGGAGGGAGCCAGGAGCTCACAGTGTGGCTCTGTCTGAGCTCAAAAACCGTTCTGCAGACTTCTAATAGGCCTCTTTCCGAGCGCGGGATTCTGAAGTCTTAAATCGGTGACACCGGCCTGCTCAGCCTTTGAGACTCAACTTTGGTGAAAATAACCTGCGCCGCGAGACACCAAAAAGGAAGGGGGAACAAAAAGGATTCTCATAAAGAGCCTTTGGTGTTTGCGAGGAAAGAACAAAGCAGCTTCATTTTCTTAATCGCTCTTGCTCTTTAGGGCTGGAAATTTTCTTAACTGCTCCAGTCAACCATGCATTGATTGGACATTTAATCCACTGTTGCCTTGGGTGTGTCTGTTTGCCAAAAGTTGAGTCGATACAAAAGCTGAGTCTCCTTAAGTGTGGGGATGAAAGTCATTTGAGTTTCTGTGTAATTACAAGACCAGGTGGCCTGGTAACTTCATATTCGGGGGCTGGGGTGGTAGCTCAGTGGTCAGGCCCTTGCTTGACAGGCCCTAGGCTCTGGGTTTCATCGTTGGCATCACTGAAGATGATGATGATGATGATGATGATGATGAAGAAAATAAAAAAGACCAGTGTTGTTGATTATTCTGGCCCCCACTGGCTACCTCAGGCCCATTTTGCTTTGGAGGTGGGATGCTGTTTCTAAACCAAGTGGCCTCACTCACTTGCCTTATTGTTGAGACAAAATACCCAACAGTTTAAAGGAGGAGTGGTTTTCTCTGTCCGACTTACAGTCTGCAGAGATTTCAGTGCTAGCTACTTGGCTCCAAGGCCGAATGACATGGCGGAAGGGCCCGGGGAAGGCAAAGCTGCTTGCCTCATAACCTCACAGCAGGAGCTGAAAGGAGAGGCAGTATAACCTTCCCTGTCACCTGCTGTGATCCACCTCTTCCAACCAGGTGCCACCTCCTAAGAGCAAGTCAGCAAGAAGCCCCCATAGTCCAGTCACCCTCCTTCCATGAGGGCATGAGCTCTTGGGTGGCACCTAGACATAAACCATAGCCACCACCCCCCCCCCGCCTTTCTTTCCCAGTTCCCTATTGGACATCTGCCTTACCAGGCCACCAACTCAACAGGAAAACACGTCTTGCGGAATGTTCACCCTGTTGTAACTTCATATGTTGTGTCCATGCCTTTGAATAAGTATTTTAAATTTTTTTTTTTTTTTTTTTTTTTTGTACCAGGGATCAAACTCATGACCTTGTGCTTGCCAGGCGAGCACTTAAGCCACTGAGCTAAATCCCTGGCCCAGTATTTTGATTTTCAATTCAGTTTTGGAAACTGTAAGGGCAGTTTTGACTAGCCTCAAGGGACAAGCCTCTAGATCCTTTTCTTTATTATATTTGATAATGAATTTGGTCCAGAAATCCACACGCTATGTAGAAAAAGTGATTGAAGCTGTATTTTAACATATGCTGGTATAGTTCTTAAAAACCTGCATGCTAGAAATCTCATGGAGAAGTTCAACAAAACCTTAGCATTCCTGGTGAGGTTTGGCACAACTGCAAGGGCTTCCAGCAGAATATGAGATTGATTTACTGGTGAAGAAGTCATTGTAGGACCTATTTTAGGTCCCAGACATTTTTAATAAGGATATCTAGACATATGGCAGCTCTCAGGACTCTAACAAGTCTGGTGGGACATTTTTGTCTTGTGTTTATTGAATACCTGCAAGGTATTAGTCACTGAGCCAGATGCTAGGGCTGCTGCAGTGCCAGGATATCCCAGATTCTTGTTCTCAAAAAGCTCTAGACCTGCTGGTGATGCTTCTGAACCTCCTCAGCATTGCCCTTTCTGCCCACAGGATTGCCAGCATACCTGCAGTCCTGCCCACTAAGAGACAGTACTGCATCCCAAAAGCCTATGTGATAGAAAGGTAGGAATCCCACTTCTATCCCCATCCTACTCTCTAAGAACTGTGGGTGAGGGAAGGAGGCGGTAACATTGACATAAATTCACAAACACACAAAGATTTTGTGATGCAGGTAGTCAGGTAGCTGTGGCCAGAAACAGATGTGGGAAGAAGGGAAGAGGGTAAGCATTAGTTACTTTTCCTGTTGCTGAGATGAATACCGGATGCTCAAAGTTAACTGGGGAGAGGTTTATTTAGTTCATAGTTCATGGAGGTTTCAGTCCATAATCAGCTGGCTCCAAGGCAAAGTGGCGTGGCAGAGGGGCGTCACAGAGGAGAAACAGTCCATGGCCAGCAGGCAGGTGAGAGCAAAAACAAGCAAGGGCCCCGAGCAGTTTCTTTCTGCCCCATTTATACTCTATCTAGGCTACTGGGATTAGGGCTGTGCCAAACCAATCAATGGACTGATTTAGTAATCACACACTCTTAATCCTGGCACTGCACCATGGATCAGTCACACACTCATGATCCAATGACCTCTGAAAAACCTCCACGTATCACCATGTGAGGCTTTGGGAGGACATCTAAACATAAGCCATAACAGGGTAGGAGGATAAGAAGGTGTAGAGATGAGCTTTCTGGGGAAAGGGTGTAGCAAGTGTGACTGTCTCAAAGTGGGAGACAGATTAGTGCATTTAATACCATGGGAAGAATGGCTAGCATGAGAAATCAAGTCATAATAAATGCTGGCAAGGAGTGCAGGCTGGGGGGCTTCTGCAGTGCTGGTGTGAATGTAAACCGGTACAGCCACTGTGCAAATCAGTATTCCTAAGAAACTAAAAGTAGAGATTGCATTCAACTCAGCTTTCCTTCTGGTATCATCTCAAAAGAGTTAATGTCATCAGATTACAGTAATATATGCATATTCATGTTTATAACATCACTACTCACAATAGGTAAATCCTGGAGGCAGTGGCCTATGTCTACCAACAAATGAATAATTAAAGAAAATGTGGTAAGTATACAATTGAGTACTACTCTGTCATAAAAAGATGTCATTTGTAGGGAAGTAGATGCACCTTGAAGCCATAATTTTATGTGAAACAGATCATATGTAACAGTTTAAATAGCACATGGTTTCTCACATACAAGAAATCCAAAGTATAAATGAATTAAAGAGTGAAATAAAAGACAATAGGAAACAGAGAGATAGATCTGCAAAGGAAAAGGGACCAAGAGATGCTGGGAAGCAAAGGAGACATAAAAAGGATTAAAATGTACCATGTACATGTACCAACTACCCACAACGAATGGTTTTATTATGTGCTGCAAACATGTTCTAATAGAAAAAGAAACAACCATGGAAGGATGAGGCCCTGGGTTCCATCTCCATCTCCAAAAACAATATAAAACAAAACAAAACACAGAAGACAGGTGGGGCTGGACAGGGGCAGTTGGAGAGACAGGCAGGACCCAGGCTGGGTGGTCTTGAGGGTCATGCACTTGGTTGTATTCTGTTTCCTATTGGAAACAACCAAAGAACTTTAAGAAGGAACTCAGTGTGGTGATAATGAAAAATAGTTAACACTACAGGCCCTTGATCAGATTTGGAACCCCCTCCCCCCATGAGTATATTTAGTATGTCCTCATCACAGCCCCAGGGGGCAAGCACTATTTATATCCCCATTTATAGACAAGGAAACTGAAGCACCAAGCTTAGATAACAGTCACATGGCTAGCAAATTCTGAATGGGGAAGCTGTATTGATGATGACTTCAATAAAAGATCAGCCAGGCTGTGGGGCGAAAGGGTTGATGTTGGGAGGGAAGAGTAGAAGCCAGGAGGCTTGAAATAATCCAGGTAGAATGTGGGGGTCATCAGGTACAATGGGGCCAGTCTGGAAGAGGCAGCTGGGCTGCTGGCCTGGCTCCAACACCCTGGGTGATTAAGACAATAATATTTCAATACAGTATTCTAAAAATCAAGATAATGGGAAAATTCCATTATGAACAAAATATCAAAGTTTTCATAAAAAAAAGGGTGGTGGTCCTGACTTTAGTCTTTGTTTTAGGCTCAGTATGGCAGGGCAGGGCTCTGGCTAGGACTAGGGTAGAGACAGGTGGGATAGGTGTGTGTGTGTGTGTGTGTGTGTGTGTGTGGCGGGGTAAAGGGGGTGTCGAGAGATTCACGGAGGGGTTGAGCACCTCTCCTGTTGCTGCCAGGTACTATCATACTTCTTGCCATCATCTATGTTCCCTGTATGGGGTTGGGGTCTTGTCTAGGGTCTTCCTGTCCTAAACAAAGACTTGAGCAGAACACCCAGAGTAGCAATGAGTTTGAAAGAAAAAGAGACGAAATGCACCGCACATAATAGCAGAGGGAAGTCAAATCTACACAGGCAGTAGTAGTAGTAGACATGGTAGTAATAGGATTGGTGTTGCTCCAGAGGTACAGAAGACCACTGGGCACAAGCCCGGGAACGGTCTGTGCAGAAGCTAAGTTAACTGGTTATCTTTCTGAACTGTTTTTACACCTGGGCATCTTAGTCTGGGTTGATGTTTAACTCAAAAGGTGCCCTAATCCAGGAAGTGGGCTCCAAATTGGGCATTTCCCCACCCCTTTTTTTACCCTCCTTTTTGATTACCTTCAGTCTCAGATCTAGCCCAGAAAGTGGGCTCCTAAGTGGGTCACCAGCCCTTTCGTTCTCCAGCCCTTTTCTTAGCTATCTCTTGCTTCACTTTTCCAAAGAACCTGGAGTCCATTCCGGCAGAACAGGTTTCATTTGTTTAAACAGTTGCTCTTTGCATCCAAGGGCCGATTTATTTCCCCACAATTCTCTTTTTTTTGGTACCAGGTATCAAACTCATGACCTAGGGCTCGCCAGGTAGGCACTTATGCCACTGAGCTAAATCCCCAGCCCAATTCTGAGGAAGGTCTTGGGGTGTAAGTTCAGAGAATGAAGGGAACGCAGCGGAGGGAGACAAAAGGTAAATGTGGGGGGGGCAATGTGAGGCTGGAGCACACAGCAGGTGGATGGGGGGGAAGTATTTGCAATAGCCTTCCTAGCCTAGAGAGCTGCACAATGCATCGCCAACCAGGCCGGGCACACAGCGAGGCTCACAAACTGTTACTCGGTATTTAAAATTAAAAAGCAACAAAGAAATCCCTGGAAAATGCAAGTTCCTGTTATAGTAACTTCAAGAAATTCAGCAACACGGAAGAGTTGTATTTGGTCACTTGAGAAACTGCTCAGGTGGAGTTATCCCTGGGGTCCTGCTCTATTCCCCGGGACACGGGTCCTGACGACCGCACGGCCCGGACCTGGACCTGGGCAGCCTGGTGACTGCGGCCTTCCGGGGCTGGGAGCGGACAAATCGGATCGCACAGGGCGGGGCGCGGCCGTGAGAAACTGGGTGGAGTTAGAGTCGAAACCAGCCGCGGGGGCGGGGAAAAGCAGGATGGGCGTGGTCAGCCGCTTCGGCCTGGGCGTGGCGACGCGTGGGTCGGGAAGATGGCGTTGCGTCTGCTGTGGAGGGCGGTGCGTGGAGCGGCGGTGGCGTGGCCGACGCTGTGAGTGCAGGTCCCTAGTCCCCGCCGCTGTCCCGGTTCCCTCAGGCCGGGCTCTGTCCGAAGCCTCCGCGGGAACCTCCGTGCGCCTCCCGTGCGCGGCTTGACCTCAGCCAAGGTCGACGGCTGCCGCGCCCGCGCGGGCGGGCGGAGCACGGAGCAGGGAAGTGGGCGCAGGCGGGCGCGGCGGCCTCGCGTGCTTAGCACGCCGGTCTCAGGACTGTCTTACATCCCTAGAAACTACTGAGAGTCCCAGAGAGCTTTGCCTATACAGCTTCCTTTTCGTGATATTGGGAATTAAAACAAATTAACACAGGGACGCTCTACCACTGAGTTACATCCCCAGCCTTGTTAATTATTAATTTTTATTTTTTAAAATTATTTTATTTATTTATTTATTTATTTTTGGTACTGGAGATTGAACTCACGGCCTCATGCTTGTCAGACAGGCGTAATTTTTTATTTTGAGAGGTCTTGCTAAATTTCCCAAGCTGGACTTGAACTTGCAGCCCTCCTGCCTCTGCCTACCGAGTAGCTGGTATTGCAGGCCTGTCCCACCGTGCCTGGCTAACATAAATAACATGTGTTAATGAAGAAAACTTTGAAATTTCTGTTTTTTTTTTCTTTTTGCTTTGTGCATGCCGGGCAAGTGTTCTAACATTTGCTACACTACCGGGTGCTACATCCCCAGCTTAAAAAAAAAAAAAAAAAATACCGAGAAGAGTAATGGTTTTATATATTTGATTTTTTTTAGGTTTTGTATTTTTGAAACTTTTGACTTCAAAAGGGACAACCACAGTCTCATATCAGCTACTTTGGAGGAAAAATTTGAAAGAAAATCCGAATTCTGGCAGATGGAAAAATTGACTAAAGAAGGAGGACAAAGTGTACTTTCTGAAAAGAGCTGGGGCACCCAGGTGTTCTTGGACCGTACTTTGAGAACCGCTGGTCCAGCACTTGCCTATTTGTTCACGACAAGCATAGACATGATTTCATTTGGCTTCTCTGAACACTGTATGAAGAAGTTGGGGTTAGGTTTATAAGGAGAAACGATGAGGAAACTGAGTCTCTCAAGCCCTATAACCAGCAGTGGCAGAGTTTAGTTCTGAAGCCATAGTTACCGTTCTTGGTTGGCCACTTTTTATATTTTCTTGTCCTGTCCATGGGCGGGCCTACCTTGTCATATGCATCCCACCTTTGTCATCTCCACATCTGGCACAGGGCCCTGCCTCAGAGCTGCACCCCTGAATAAAGCAGTAGTAGGGGAAGTGAACCCAGGCCTTCCAGATTCTGCTGCTGAACCCCGAACGGGGCAGCCTGTGTGGCCTGCACAGTGGTCACCACTTCTGGCTTGGTTAGGGCTGCACAGCCAGTGCTGTTCAGCTCCCTGCATGCCCTGGTGCTTTCTCACTGTACCTCTGCACTCCCTGCCAGGCTACTGCATAGAGAGCCTCACTGCTGGCTGGGTAAACACACCAGGATGGGGGAAATTAAGGACCCGAGTGTCAGTTGCTCTGCCGTGGCTTAATTTCTCTGTCCAATGGGTTACCCTTCAGCTCAGTGGCTTTTGCCTTCTGTTTCTAGAATATTTGCACCATTCCTGCACAGGCAAGGGTCCTTCTCTACCCATGTTCCTGGCCTTGCCGCATTTGCTCTGGTTGCCATGCTGAATTTACGCTCTCAAGGCAGAGGGGCATAGCTCCTCACTGACACAGCCAGGAGATAGCTGTGTGAATTCTAATGTGCATATGTATGCACATCTGTGACTGTTCCTACACAGAGCCATCCTTGGTCATACTGAGCTACATGTGTTCTTATTGATGTTTCCAACGCTACTTTGACCCCACGTGGGTGATGGACAGGGACCATTCTAAACCACTCTCCTGTGTGGGTTTATAAATCGCCACTCCAGAAGTGAGAAACCTGGCTGCCCCATTCACCATCCCTTTGCTCAGTTATTCAGTTCTAGCTTGCAAGTGTAGTGTTGTCAGAATAGTGAAGCCACACCTGGCAGGGGAAGAGTTTAGCCACTAGCCTACCGTGCTCAGGCGCAGTTGCTTCCCCCGTGGTCTCATAGGTTGCACTCATTTCCAGGGTTACTTAACTCAGCATCTTTTCTTGCCTGTCTTTCCTGGAGCCTGCTGCATGTGTCTGCCATGTGGCTGTAATACAGCTGGGCACTCTCCTCACAGTCTGCGTTCTTCTCCAGAATCTTTCCACCTCTGAGATAACTTTTTTTCCCCCTGTGGTACTGGGAATTGAACTCAAGACCTGGTGCTTGCCAGGCTGGTGCTGTGCCGCTGAGTTATGTCCCTGGCCAATGAGATAACTTTTTAATAGCAAATACTGAGGTTGATTTTTTTGTGCTGTGAAGTTCTGAGGTTGTGATGAATACATAATGTCCCGTGTGTACTATTACCTTATTACAGTATCACACGGGATTGCTTTCCCTCCCTGAAAAATCCAGGCTCCTTACCTACTCGCCCATCTGCCCTTTGCAAGCTGCTAGCACTCATGGATTATGTTACCGTGTCTGTGTTTTGCCTTTGCCAGAATGTCATAGAATTGTAATCATGCAGTGTGTAGTCTTTTTAGACTGGGTTCTTTCACTTGAAAATATGCATATAAGTTCCTTTGTATCATCCAGGAATGGTGGCACATGTCTGTGATCCCTGCACTTTGGAAGGCTGAAGCAGGAGGGTTACAGGTTTGAGGCTGGCCTGAGCAACTTAGTGACTTAGTGAGAGCCTGTCTCAAAATAATATAAAAAAGAAAATGGCTGGGAATGTAGATCAGTGTGAAGGCCCTAGGTGGAACCTAGGTAGTACACTCACACAGATACACATTCATTCATGTCTTTTTGTGGCTTGATAACTCATTTCTTTTTATTGCTGAGTAATATTCCATCATATAGATTAGTACAGTTTATCCATTCACCTTTTCCTTTGTTTTTTTTTAAATTTTATTTAAAGAGAGGGGAAAAATAAAGCAAAACAGAAAAAAAGGTAGAAACAATACAGAATTTTAAAAAAATAAACAGTAAGAAGTCACTAGTTGATACATTACATGTCGTCTTCTTGGATGTGGTTGTTCAAGTTACAAAAATTAAAGCTTACACAGTGGACATTCAAACAGTGAGGCTGCAGACAGTTCTGTTCTCTGATCCAACAAAAACTTAGCAACATATTTATCAATCCTATACCCTTAAATATAAATGCAGTTATATCCTTTAGAGCACCTGCTTTTCTCCTTTTGTTTTTTAAGTCTATTATCTGTTTAGTTATATCATGTTTCAGGTTGCTCAGTACCTTACTGATCTGTGTTGTTGTTGTTATTTACTTTTTAAAAATTTTTTCTTATTATTTTTTATTTTATTTATTTGATTAAAATACAGCAGAACAAGACAGGACATAGCCAACTGAGGCAGTGCAGTGAAATTGATACAGAACCTCACAGCAGGTTACCAGGATAACAGCAATAGATACAATAGTATATCTGGTTTTCTTCACAATAGTTGTTCCTTCAGTCAGGTAGAGAAATATCGAAGGAAATACCGAAATTATAGAACAGAATATTGAATAGAGCAATACCATTGATAAGAAGAGAGCAAAACAGAGATAAAAATGTTTGCCTTCAAAGAGATGGCAGAAGAAAATCCCCCTTATTTGCTATATTGCCTATAGTCAAACTCGCAAGACATGCTCAGATCTCTGGCTCTCACTTGCTGGGGGTGGGATATGGATGTTTGATTCTTAGCCCGCACCCCGGTAGGCTCACAGCCACCTACCAGAGGGGTGAACTGGCTGCCTGTTTTCCCAGCACACCAAAGTCCAACATGGCACATTGTGGGTCTCAGGAAACGCTGATGGTTCTTGCCCTGGGGCGGCTGCGGCTTGCCAGGCCACAGCCACTTACCCGAGTGGCATGCTGGTGGCTGCCTGTTTTCCCAGCACCCTCCTTTGGTTGTTTTGATGGTTGCCAGTATTCAGCCAGGACCTTGTGCTTATCAGGCCAGTGATGCACCATCGCCAGCCCTCTTTTCACTTATTAAAAGACATTTTGGTTGCTTCTATGTTCTTGTTGATTATGAATAAAGCTGATATGTATAATGTATAGCCATCTGTATATAAAATTACAGATTGTTTATGGACATAAATGTTCAGATCCATTGGGTAAAGTCCTAAGAATATGATTTTTGTATTGCTTGGTGAGATGATGTTTAGTTTAATAAGAAACTACCAAGCTCTTCCCAAGTGGCTGTGCCATTTTATATTTCTTCCATCATTAAGTGAACATTCCTTTTGCTCTTCATCTTCACCAGCTGTTGTATTGTTGGTTTTTAAAAGAAAAATTTAGCCATTCCAGTAGGTGTATAATGATGTCTTGCTTTATTTTGTTAATGTGTTTTAACACGAAGTTTCCTTGAATGGTGCTGAGCATCTTTTCATGTGCTTTTTTGCCATCTGTATTATTCTTGGTGAAATCTGTGCAGGTCTTCTGCCTGTTTCTTAGATGGCTTGTGTGCTATTAGGATATAGTAAGAAATCTCTTATTGGTCTCTCTTCCTGTTTCTGGCCCACTTCTGTCTCCTGAAGCCCTTGGAGTCCCCAGAGAGATGCGTCTTTTGTATGCTAATGAGATTCCTGGTGTTGGGGCCATGTCGAGATTTAGGACCAGGGCACGATTGGAGGGTTGGAACTTCAACCACCACATAATCAGGGCAGGGAGAGAGAATTGAGAGCCAAGTTGGTCCCTGATGGCTGATGATGTCATCAATCATGCTTGTGGCATGAAGCATCCCTCAAAATCCCAGAGGCCAGGGCTTGATGAACTCACAGGGAGGCTCCTGGAGAGCTGTGTGTGGAGAGGGCACAGAAGCCCCACCTCTGGCCTTGTACCTTGCCTTGTGCCTCAATCCCAACTGGCTGTTCATCTGTATCCTGTAAAATATAGTTTATCATAAAGTAGGACATGTGTTTCCCTGAAGTTCTGTCAGGTGCTCCAGCAAAATAATTGAGCCCTAGGAGGGGGTTTTAGGAAGCCCCAACTTCAGACCAATAGGCAGAACAGAAACACTAAACCTGGGGCTTGGTTTGCATGGGAAGGTAGGGTGGCCTGGCCTTTCACTCTGTGTGTGTGTGTGTGTGTGTGTGTGTGTGTGTTTGTGTGTGTGGTTGGGGGTGAATGGAACTCTGGGATGCCCATTTTCTTGGAGTGTAGAGGAAGACCCTTCCCTCTTCTGGCCTTCATGTGTTCTGTGCTGTGTTACAGGTGAGGGTAGGAAAAGCAGTTTGGCTTCTCCTGTCTCCTATGTTGTTCTTTCTTTTCTTACTGTTGAGTTGTAAGTACTGCTGATATATATTAATCCTTTATTAGATTTGTGTTTTGCAAAGATTTTTTCCACATCTGTGGTCTTGACTTTGCATTTTCTTTATTATAGTATTTTATCTTTTTTTCTTTCTTCCTTTCTCTCTCTCTCTCTCTCTCTCTCTTTTTTTTTTTTTTTTTTTGAGACAGGGTCTTGCTATGCAGTTCAAGCTGGCCTTGAACTCATTTTGTAGCCCAGGCCAGTCTTGAACTTGCGATGATCCTCCTGCCTTAGCCTCTCAAGTGCTGGCATTACAGGCGTGCGCAACCATGCCCAGCCTTATAGTGTTTTCATGGAGCAAAAGTTTTTAATTTTAGCGATGTTCAGCTTATCAGTTTTGTCTTTTGTGAGTCATGTAATTTGCATTTTATCTAGAGACTTATTGCTAAACAGAAGGTCATAGATTTTTGTCCTATATTTTCTTGTAGAAGTTTCATTTTGCATATGTTTTTAATACAGGAAATTGATGTTTGTTTTCAGGAACTGATATATGTATATAACATATCTCGATCATTCTTTAGATGTTTTATACTTTAAAATGTATTTTTTTTGTACTTGATCTGTGACTCATTTGGAAGGACTTTTTATCCAGGTGTAAGGTCTATATGTAATTTAACATACATACATACATCTATCTATCTATCCTGGGAGTTAAACCCAGAGCTCCATACATGCTACGCAGATGCTGTGCTGCTAAGCCAGAAATGGTGACCCACACCAGTAATCTCCATACCTGGAAGGCTAAAGCAGGGGGATCATTATGAGTCTAAGGCTAGCTTGGGCTACATAGTGAGCTCCAGACCAGCCTAAATTATCTAGCAAAACTCTTGTCTCAAAAAATAAATAAAAATAAAATACATTTTTTAAAAATTTTAAAGAGAAAAAAGAAAAAACAAAAATCAAGAAGCAAACAAAACAACAACAAAAGCAAAACAACAACGAAAATAACAGTAGTTACATAGGTTTTCAAAATAAGATCAGAAGAAGACAAGATGGCTGATCAGTGAGCAACAGAATACAAAGCCTTCTGGGAGAAACAACTCATACGCCAGAATAAAACACCCTGGAGAGACCCAGACAGAGGGAGATGGATCCTCTTGACACAGGAGGAAATTAAAACATAAAAAAGCTCGTCAAATATGTCGGGACTACAACTGAAACAGCTAGAAATTACAGGACACAGCGCTTTCGTTCGTGGTGACCTGCCAAGTTTGCAACGACCTGACTCCACGGCAGCTGGCAGAGCCACCCAAACTCATTCCCGCCGCCACTCACGGGAAGCAGAGCAGCACTGAATTCGGGGGTTGGTGAGCCCAACGGAGAGTGGAGCCAGCAAAGGGACCTTCATTAATCTATGGTCAGTGCTGGGATTGGGACCCCCGCCCATGAGAAGGGTGCAATCAAATGGGCAACATGTTGGAATCGGGCAGGAGGAGCCTGAACTGGGAGCAACAGTGACTTCAGTTGGTTCCTCCCTCCCCAAAGCAGATTCATGGGAATTGCTTGGACTGGGCCGCACCCCTGGCCGGGACCCAATGAGCCGTCCCAAATCAATTCCCTGCACCTAGCAAGCACTAACTGGGGGAAGGCCTCTGCAGTTTGGTTGGCCCAGTGGGGAGGGGCAGGCATAGGCAGCCACTGCTTGCACCTCAGAGATAAGAGCAGTCAGGAGAGGGCGGAGGTCCCTCACCAGCATGCTTCGGAGGAAATGTGGCCAACAGGGAAGGGGGCTGGGACCTGCACTGAAACCTGTGTGGAGGAAGCCAGGACCAGCCCAGAACCCTGAGAGCCCTGATCCAGGAGAGGGAAAAACAAGGGAGACTGTGGGCGGTGGGCACGTAACAGCAGACATGGCTTCAATGGACATTAAGAGATATCTTTGGGACCTTGTAGATGAGCTCAAAACTGAAATATTAAATCAGGTAAAGCAAGATATGAGTAGAGTAATAAAAGAAATGCTCTCAGGAAGCATCTCTCAGGAAGATACAAACGGAAGAAAGGAGGAACGCAAAAAAAGGAGAGAAACATTCGATAAAGAATATAAAGAAAATATAGAATACATGAAGCAGATTCAAAGAGACTACCAGGAAATTAAAAACTCCATTGAAAGCTGGCAAAACACCTTAAAAGAAACTAAGGATAGACTATCAAAACTTGAAGACAAGTTTGCAATGTGTGATCATGAAAGGAAAGATCTCTTAAAAATAACAAGGAAACAGGCAGTAA